>JANHFX010011317.1:38348-96434 GCA_027560015.1 Chloroceryle amazona
TGTTGTGTTTGTTTTGTGGGGGGGGGGGGTGGGGGGTTTGGTGGGTGGTTGTTGTGTTTGTTTTTTTTAATAACAACTCCCCCAACACCCCCCAAACTAGAAACATTGTTTGTGCCTTTTCCACAATGAAGTACATGGTGACTCCAGTCTAACATTAAGCAAAAAGAATCAAAAATACCCATCCAGAAATACCAGCAGAAAACCTGCAGTTCAGCACCAGTGAAAGAGTGAAGTACTGACTTCAGATGGGGCTTTGCAGTATCTTGTGTTGAGACAGACATGGTGTTGTGCTGGTTCTGTGACTACAGCAGTTCATCATCTTTTCAGTTAGTCATTTTTTCATTGTGCATTGAGATTTTTAATTGGAAACAGTTCTACAGAGCAGAAGACATCATAGAAAATGTATGGAAAATGTACTTTTTGAGTAAATAATAGTATTCATATAATCAATTTTATTTTCAGGGAGTAGTTTAATTTTCCTGTACTTTCCTTTGCATAATGTTTTAAATTAGTTTATATAAAAACTCTTAGTAATACTTTTAAAGCTTCTTGGTTGAGCTTAAATAAAATAGTAAGTTTAAATTTGGAGAGTTGTCTTAGTACAAAGTGGTTCATTACTAAGCAGCACAGACTATGTACTTGACAAAGGTCTGAAAATATGATGGGAGGATGTAGGGAAGTATGAAGTTTTAAGGTTTAGGCTAGCATGATATGTGACTATGTGGCTTGTCTCTGATAGCCTGTGAGGCTTTATGCTGCCTTTTTAAGGGACTCTTAAAACTTGCCCTCACCTCTAACTCTTCTCAATGCCAGTATACCTGATTAGGTAATGTTAATCTTATTTTTTCTCTCACTACAGTGTAATTTTGATTTTACTACCACTTTGCTATTAGTGTTACTGTTGAAACTTCCTTTATAAAGAGTAAAGCCTTCATTTGTTCTGCAAAGCACAAGAGTTGTGGTGCTGTGTAGTAGTATAGAAGAATGGGAAATTTCAGTTGTGATAAATAAGTCCAACTTTGTAGAAAATGAGTTAATTTAGAGCCAAAAATTTGCTTTCATGATATGAAATTGTGGATGTAATCAGTGTAAAATGCACTGCAAGTTTTAGGCCAGGTGATTGTCTTCCTACACTTCTATACTGAAAGGCACTTACTTTGTAGATGTGTGATCAGCAGTTACTGACTGCCTCTCACCTATTATATCATGCACATGCATCCAGCATCTTTAGCTGTGAGCTCTTCAACATTGGGGCTCAACTGTAAAATAAAGTCATTTTAAAAGAGATACCTTCTGTCAAAGCTATGGCAGTCTTAGTAGGACTAAAACGGTGGATAGTGTACAAATACACGCTTCTTATTTCATATCCTTGCCAGCTAACAGTTAGGCAGTGATGTCCCTGTGGGTTAGGTTACAGATAGTACTGGTTTGCATGATTGATTAAGCAAATACTGTAGAAGATACAACATTATGTAAGTGGCTACTCATATTGGCTATTCCTTCTTACATCGTTGTAGTAAATACTAGAGTAGAAAGCGATAGTAACATCAGGCTTATACTGCTGGCTGCCATACAGAAGGGTGAGTGATGGTTAAGATTCTTCTAAAATTATTTATGGTCCTGTATGATAAAGATACTGTGAAAAGTTATCTTGTAATGTTCTAGATTGTAGGATGGGACTTTTCTTTTGACTCTCTTAATGTATAAAGCATCTGCTGGGTTGGAGGGAGGAACTGTAAACACGTTGGGATAATACCCTGCCTGTAGGATTATATTTGTGAACAACAATCCTTGTATAAACAATGGGCAGTTACTTTTATCATTTTAACATTGATGAAGACCTGTTATTTTTATATGAATTACCACATCTGTGTTGCTCAACACTTAACATACAAAATTGAATTCATTTCTCATAATGTTCCGTGATAGCAGCTGAGGATATTGCTTTACAGCAGTCAGCAGCTACGTGGCAGATTTTAGAAAAGACAGTTTTGGCTTTTCCCTCTTGGCATTTTTATGATAACTAGGGGGAAAAAAATTAATTTATTAATAAGTAATGAGTAACTGCATTATACACTTGGGAAATGCTTATCTTAAAAGTCTATTAATAACACCACCTTTGCCTGCATCTTTCTTTTGGTCTTTATTTCCACTTCAGCTACTTCAGATGGAAAGCACTTGGGAGCTGTGATTAGACTACTGGGGATAATTGATTATTTTTTTTTAAACAAAGTCGACAGAAAATTTTTGGCTGTAACTATGTTTTCAGAGTTTTTCTTATTTTTGCCCCTTTTTTTTTTTTTTAAATGTTTAGGAGGTACACGTCTTCAGTGTAATATGCCAGAGTTCACTTCTCACGTGTGGATGTCTGAGGTGGATCCTGCTGGCTGTGTGCCTCCCCTCATTTTTCAAATGTTCAGACATTTCATTAGCTCTTCACATCCACATTCTGCTACCCCGAGGACATAGAGAATTGACTACAGCAGCTAGGCAGCTTCTTCTGATCAGTCTTCATAAGAAAAAGTGGGAAAATACTATTTATCTGATTTTTACAGACTGTTGGCAAGAAGTAACAAGTAGCTGTGTGTCAGCAGTTCTGTACTGCCCTGGAATTACTGTGAGGTTGTGTATTGCTCTTAGGAAGACTCCTGCTCTGCTGTTTCAGAGAGGTGAATGACAATTAAGTTGTCGTGGTTAACGTATTGCTTGTGGCTTTTCATATAGGTGACAAAAGCCCACACCATAACTTCCCTTTGAAATTAATTTTCAACTTTTAAATCTTTTACTATACTTGGTTGTTGTCTTTTGTTTGGTTGATTATTTTAAAGAAAAAAGGTTCAGAAGAACATGCAGGCACATGTTAAACTCCAAAGTTGGTGGTCACTGCTTCTTTTACTAAATTAAGAATCTATTGAAATGTTTTGTTCTAGCAAATCTTATTCCCACAACAGAAGGATGGGGTTTTTCTTTCAATTAAAAAAAAAATTAGTTCAACACTTTATATCCATGATATTATTTAGAAATTATATTCAGTTTTCCAGAGTGACAACTTAATTTCAATTGTTAACAAAGAAAAACCTCCCCAGCATTTTATGATATGAATTGAATGCAAGGGGAAGGAAGAAAGAAAAAAAGAATTGGAACTGCCAGATGTTTTTTTTGCAACCTCTTGCTCTGTCCTATCTTCTGCCTGTCTCCAATAGTAATACTGCAGATTGTCATGGTCCTTACATTGTTGTTTTTGCTAATTCTGTTATTAAACCAGGCAACAACAGAGAGACCTTTTATACAGAAGCTATTTCGACCAATTGCTTCAGGAGGACAGTTGCATACTTTGGGAGATCTGCTAAAAGATGTGTGTCCTAGTGCTATCACCTCCGAAGGTACTGTAGAAATAACTTTTGTCCAATAAGATATTTTTTATGTTGATTTATTGTTTGCAAGGGGTTTTTTAATAGGGGGACTTTGGAAGCAGAACTGTGTCTTGGTACCAGAGTTTCAGATTTCACTCCTTCCTGGCCCTTCAGGATGCCCGTTACACATCAGCTGTGATGTTTGGAGAGGATACGATCGAGTCTTTAAGCACTACTGAAAAATTAGTCTCTGGGAATTTCGTTTTAAAATTTGCGCCCTCCTTTTGCATCACGCTATTTTTCATAAGAACATTTACATGTTATTTTCTGCATTTTAAAAAAAAAAGTTTTCAGAGCAACATCAACAGAGTTTTGTTACCTTTCATTTTATATTACATAAACTTTTCAAATGTAAAACTCCAAAATTAATAGAGACTAAAGATGTTTTCAGAAGACTTTTTTCCTGTTGAAGGCCAACCTTTAAAAAAGCACTAGAAAAGAAATAGATTGTTGTGAGTATGTCATAGTCTATGGTTCCTAAGTAGTATTATGTGACAATTATTTCGGGTAGCATTATATCATTTCATACAATAGCATTTGTTGATCAGCACTTAATCAGAAAAAAATAAGCATATCAGGCTGCTATTTTAGCCTCAAAGGTTACAACTATTGGAAGTCTGATAGGCTTTTTAACAAAAGAAATGTAAAAGCTACGTAGTCCGCAAATTAAGATCAAAATTATTTGATGTGAAACATTTTTCATCTTGTTCCTGCCGTTGTCTTGCCAGTAACCTGTAAATGGGTAACTTTAATGCTTGTTAACACGTGGAAATAATTTCCAAAAATAACAGAAGGTAAGAAAAATATGAAATGTTGTTAGCTATGTGTTTGGTTTTCCTACTGTAAATTTTAGAGCATAATTTTAGGTAATGCTTTTAACTAACTGTCCAAAAGATAAAGCAAGAGACATAGAGACACAGAGATACTTGAATGTTAGCACAAGCAAGTTTAGAGTAAGAAGGATGATACATTTTCATTTGAAAAGCTAAAATAGGTACTATCCTTACACTTAGGAGGAGCAATTTGAAATTTGGTGGGTTTCCTTGTATTAGAATATACTTGTCTGTTTCTGTTTAAATCTGCTTAAATTTGGCCTAGTTTGGATCTTTAAGATTCTACTGAGCAACTTGCAAACAGAGACTTTAATAAATTTGATCCCTCACATCAGTGTGAGCCGTCTAGGATTCAGCAGAATTTCTCCTGTAATACAGCTTTGCATTGTTGTGTAGTTCAGTTGTTCCTCTTATATTCTGAGTGTTCTCTTCCTCTCCTGGTAGGTAACAGGAGGCGAGTTGTCTGAGCTAAATACACCAAGTAATGTGAACTCTTGAGGAGATACAGGGGTAGACTGATACATAGTCAGGGGAGGTGAGGCAGGCTGACTGAACAAGTCATTTGGAAGAAAATGACAGACCTGGGAGTCATTAAATGTGATGGGGATAGCCACTATAAACAATGTGGCGGGATGAAAGAGGCTGGGGCGAAAGCCAAAAGCTGACTTACTCTGTCCAGGTGTTCAGTTATTAAGTGGGATAGAAGATGATAAAAGGGAGGAAAAGAGGCATTTCACATGTGGATCATACACTAAGATTGTACAAGACATCCATGAAAGAGTGCAAGTCCTGCTGGTACAGTGATTCAGATGGTCTGCACACCCATTTGGAGAAACAAATTGAATCCAAAGTTGAAAAGAAGGGTAGTTTGCACTGGCAGAAGATGTATGTGGGTAGGTCGAGATAGTCAAAGAAGGGACTGGGGAAAACTTGTCCAGGGGTTTGCTGTACAAGTAGACTGTACCCCAGACAGGAATACAAGGTAGAAAACTAAGAATGGCAACATGGAAAGGAAAAACAAACAAACTAGGAGTTATATCAGGAAGAAGCGGAACTAGAACAAATGGAGGGATGATAGAGAAAGGATCAGACTTTTGGAAAATGACCTGAAAAGATGGATGCCCATGACAGCAGTGATTCTTACTGCTGAGGAGAATTCAAGGTAAGGTCAGTGTACTTAGGAGGTGTGAAGGGCAGCACTGGTTTAGGCTTTACTGCTTCAGTTCATCATATTCTGTTTTCTGATGAGTCAACTCAGCCAGTAAGTGAACTCTGATTATTCTCTTGTTTGGCTTAATCCACTCATCTCGTTCACTATTCAGATGTAATGTGCACTACATTAAGTGTTCATGCTCTATACAGCTTTGAGGTATTAAAAACCAAAACCAAACAATCAAACAACAGCAAAAAAACACTAACTCACCAGACTGCACAGTGCCACTTTTGAGTTTTGCTTTTAGAAATGTTAGCAGCCATAGCAAGGACATACTTCTCCCTTTTCCAGCAAGCAGACTAAACTCCTGGAATTATAGAATCTCAGCGCTTCGGCCCTGATGGAGTCTTCACGAAGCCCACTCAGTCAGCTAATTTTCTCTCTGATGCTGGCACATGGAGAGTTTAATGAGCTTCCTCTGTCAATAGATGCTCCAGCAGTTCAAAATGGAGGCGAGACTGTAGAGCTGAGCGTTTCTATCTATTCTGTGGGCATATGAGAATTTTATTTACAAGTATATTTTTGGAAACCTGGAAAACTATGCATAAAATATTTTCTTCTCAAATGGTTGTATCTATTTAAAGTTGTGTACTTGCAATTTAGGAGGTGTCAGAGTTATAGACCGCCTGTACAATCTTAATTTCCATACATATGCACACAGATCATTATACATCTTGAAATCACTCGCCACCTCTCATCTCCCTTTGTTTTCTCTGAGACTTTTGTCTTCCTCCACAGGTTGGGTATGTTTTAGTGTCAGGGCTGTGTCCTGATTGTTGAAATGATGGATGGGGAATGAATGTACTTCAGGAAGTATTATAATTTAGGCAGCTGAATAGTGCCTTTAGGAATTGCATTCAGTTCTTTCTCCCCTCGGGAGTTCATTCATGTGTGATACTGGACAAGCTGAGCGTTACAAACCCACCCATCTCATAGAGAGGACCACCAGAAAAATCCAGTGATCTATGTGAGCATTCGTACTTGGAGTCAGCAAGAGCTCTGAGGCTTTGAGTGTACAAACACAGGCAGTCTCTGAAGTCAAGTTTTAGGCCTCTCGTTCCTCTTCTCTCTCCCACCCTCCAAAAGAAAAAAAAAAAAAAAAAAAGATATTTCTGGCCATAATGTCTCTGACTCTCTGACTTCAGTATGTGATCTATAAAATGGCAATAATACAGTCTCTTTCCACAGGAGAATCTTGATGAATCAGTTTCTGAAGGAGAAATAGGTTGTGGTTTGGTTAAGACTGTTTGAATTTCGTTATATTAAAAATTGTCGTCTTTGAACATTTCTTGGTATCTTCTAATTTTTGTTCTTGTAGACTTACATGCTTTGTCTTAATCTATAATTTTTATTCCAATCGAGGTATTAAAATAATATTGTAACAAAATAAAATACCTTATCAAAGGTATATTAGAAAATTATGGCAAACTCTTTTGCACATTTGGATTTTCAGATTTTATTCAGTGTTATCAAAGTTTAGATCTGCTTAATTCTTCTGAACAAAGGAAGAAAAAAAGAAAAGTATCTCATCAAAGATATGCTTAAAGACATAATAGATACTGGTGGTGCAAGTTGCTTTCAATGTTTTTCATTCTTGTTTTCCAAAAGTAAGGTAGATGTTTTTCTAAGCCCGCGCTTCAGTGAATCAATGCATTGATGACATAAGTTGCATCTTTTTGCCAGCGCAAGAGTCAATGCGAGCTCCCCTTTCTTTCTGTTTTTCTCCATCCTTTCAACTTCTTTCCTTTTTCCTCTATGGTTTTCTCTTTTTCCAATGACTTTTCATTCAACTGGAAGCTTCATGGTAATTGTGTTGATTGCTGGTCGATGGTGACTTCCGTAACTGAGCTTTGTGCCGTGGGAACATAGAGAATATATGATTTTCAGACTCAGGATTTGTAGCCCTATATGTGAGCTGTTCCTGCTGCCAGATACTTAGAGACCACCACGAGAAGAGGGAGGGAAGGGTTTCAAGAACCACCCACGGTGTCTATATGCCTTTGCTTTAGGAAACATGGATATAATTAAGTCTCTCTTTTAACTGTGCTGAGAAAAAAATATTTCAATTAAAAAAAAATAAAAATTGTATATATACATTGATTACCAACTGTCAAAAACACAATGTAAAGAAGGCTGTCAGAAGTAGAACAGGTTGAATAGTGACATTAAAACACTGATAGTAAAAATAGTATTTGTAAAATACTGTGTCAGTATTACTTTGGATTGCCACAGACTGTGGGTAACTGTTTAGATACTGCACTTTATTTAAATTAGCTTACAAAGCTATTTATTCAAGGCTTTCATTGTTTGTTGAAGTGCTCAAAAAATTAGCAACTTGAGCTTTATCCCAGCCCGTACTTCCCGGTCTCTCCTCAAACTAGTCCTTTATTCATTCAATTATACATACATTATTCTGGTTAATGAATGCTCTCCTTTCTGGGTTGCTAAATACTTCCATCTCCTTAAAGTGTTCATCGGAGGAAAGCTGATGGATAAAAGTTAAAGAATTTTTGTCATGATCTCTGTTAGACTAAAGGAAAAAGTGGTTTCTACTTAAGAGTCTGTCCTTCGATTCTGCAAGGATTGTTAGTTTGGTCTTTTCTTGTCCTTAATCACAGCAGTGGAGCTGTTGCAAGAGTAATAGCAGTTGGCAATCCATTTGTCAAAACACTTATCAAGAAATTTATGCATTGCTAATAATGATCAGAAAGTGTGAAGAAAAGCAGTACTTTGAATTAGAACAGGCACCAAGAAGCTGGTGTAGTTCTTAAAACTTTTGACAATTACATTCATTGTCTTGACTGTAAAGGACACCCTGTTCCTCTAGAACAAGGAGGACAATGTCTGCTGTTACTAGTAGCAAACATCCTTAAAAATAATACAACGTTGAGAGAGTCTTTAGAGAAGAGGCTTTTTTTTGCCCCCCCCCTTTTTTTTTTTCCACTTGACAGTCCTCCTACTGCAGCACTGTATGGTACTTTCCTCCGGAAGACTGAGGTAGAACTGATCTAATATAACCATCTGTAATTTTCTATGTAAATAAGTATTTAGACAGCAAATGTGTTAAATCAGATATTTTCTCATTAGCCAAGTAATTTTTTTCTTTTTCCTTTGTGCCTATTTAGCCACTTCACAGGCAGAGGTTGTGGTTATATGGCAACAGAAATAGTAAGACCCAAGTCATCACAGAAAGTTCATCACCTTGCATTTAATATTGATGCAGTTCATTCATTTCAATTTTTTTTTTTCTTTGCTCTGATCTTTCTGTGATGACTTGAAGCTTGGGAAGCAGTGAAGTCCCACTTGTCATGTTTAATAAACACTGAAATCAATATTATCAAACACAAGCTAATCCAGTAATTGCTTCCTCTGTATTGCAGCCTACTGTAATTTCTCTTCAAGGCTTGTTATTTTTAGTTATTGACATAAGAAATTGTAATTCATCAGTTACATGGAAGTTCATCAATGAAAGACACCCAAGTCTGAAATTTTACTATGGGTAAACCTATGCTGTGTTTCAGTACATTTCTTTTTGCTTACCATATTTCCATAACTATAGTTTACTTCTAAAGGCTACATACAATTGAAATCAAACTGGAGAGTTCTGTGATTGTGAATCCCTTCCCTGTAAGGGCAGTGAGACACTGGAACTGGTTGCCAGGGAAGTTGTGGATGCTCCACCACTGGATGTGTTCAAGGCCAGGTTGGATGGGGCTTTGAGCAACCTGATCTAGTGGGAGGTGTCCCTGCCTATGGCAGGGTTATTGAAACTAGGTGATAATTAAGGTCTCTTCCAATCCAAACCATTCTACATTTCCATGTATAGAAATACTTAGCTTGCTATTCATGGACTACTATTCCTATCTCCCAGAATTACTGGGAATCCTTACTCAAAGTTATGCAATTTCACTTCAGTTTCAGTCTTTTAAAGTAAAACTGCAAATTCTGCAGTTTGGGCATATAAACTGTATTCAGTTCTCAGTTGTGATCATATCCTGTTGGGGGGGGGTACTTGGTTTGTTTTTACGTTTGTTTCTTCATAGTTGTTCACTCTTAAAACTGAGACAAGCTGGTCATTTAGGGTAACGTTTAATTGCTTCTGGTCTTGATCCCAGTGTCATGGAAGAGTGGCTCTTATTTTTCAGTTCTTTTTTTTCAACTTGTGTTGACCCGTCTTGTTTTCTTTCATGTCACTGGCTCTACAGCTGTTTTCTTTCTTTTTCCTGCATCACATTGCTTCAATACCTCTATTTCAGTCATACATAACTCTGCTGTCCTTTTTTATGTAAAGGATTTTTTGCATCCTTTAAAATGGTCAGTTCTACTGCTCTGACTAAGCTCACCATAATTTGTATAACTATTTTTGTAGATTTTTCTAACCTTAGCTGATTTCCAAGTAGAAATAGATCTAGATCTTCAGGGAAGCAGTTAGTCATTGTCACTTCTGCTTTAGTTCTTCTTGCTTTCTTGTGGCTTTCCATTATCTATACTTCTACCGCAGATTTCCAGCTATTTTTTGTGTACCATTGGATGAGAAAATCTAAACCATTTAAATAGCTAGGGACCATGTCTCTCTATCAACATTCTTTCATTTCCCAGTTTAGAACTCTTGGATTTCAAATGTCCTTCAAGAAGACTAATATCCCTTTCACTCAGGGAAGTCCATAATAAAATTGTCCCATGTCCCCCTTTTCTCTGTTTTATACTCTTGGAATTGTACCGAGATCCTTTCCAGCCAACAGTTCAAAGTCTTAGTTTTACTTCTCGGACTGTGCATCATGCAGTTTGGAACCCAAGCTCATGACAGATGTCTTTTTTGTTTTAGCGTGAAAGACCCATTAATGAAGACTCCAGGGTTAGAATCAGACGATTCTGATTATTTATGCTACAGCTTGTAAACTTGTTGTCTGATCTTTTTTTTCTATGCCTGTGGATGCCACTTGCACAGACAAAAGTCGATCCTTTAATTGGACCATTCTTGTGTGGTAAAGTGGAATTGTCAGCAGTAGTTCCCATTCCAGAAAATGATGCAGCCTTTTAAATCGTTTTAGAGACATTCCTACTTGTGAGGTTTAGTGTATTCTAGAGGAACAGGCTAAGGTGAAGCTTAATATTGCCTGTGGTCTCTGAGACTGCCTAGTTTGAGTTTCTATGCAGGTAAGGAAGAGAAGATGTTAAGACCATGTTGTTGCCTGAAAACATAGCATAAGGTCACATAGCTGATGTGGTTGAACACCTTACTTTTGGGGATTCTTCCCAAAACTGCTGAATAACAACATGAATTATCTGTGCATGAAGTAGATAGCATCATGGCTATTTTTCCCTACTAATAACCTCTGTCTTACTGAAATTAGGTAGATTAGGCTTCCTGGTTACAGCAACAATGTCATTTATGACAGATAAATAAAATTGTTATCTATCTGTTGCTGCATTTCCCCATGGTTTTATGCATCTGATGATAGGTGTTCCTGTTACCAATTAAGGGGCCTTTGTTACCAGAAGTAATGATATCAGTTCTGAACTTTTGAGTTTATCAAATTTGGAAAAACCCAAGTGAATAACTCACAGCAATTAAAAAAATACATATATAGAAAATTGTTTAGTAGACAATTATAATGTTCCTGTGAAAGAACATCCTAATATTTTAGCAGTTCATTTAGAAATGGTGACTCATCTTATTAGGAGAAGGGTATGAGCACACTGCGGTCTTACATAACTACAGAGCAACAACTGCAAGCAGAAACAGTGTTGAATTCAACAGAATGCTTTGAAGAGGGAAGGGGTTAAAATGATAGAATGCAGAGTTGTTCTGGGAGCAGGAAAAACTTCTTTCCTCTTCAGACCTGAAATACAGGACATTGTGCGTAATGCAAGGATAAAAATTCTGTAATGCAGAAGGAAGCAGTTTTCTTCCACTACTATCATGTCTAAACAATTCTGGATACAATATGAATTTGCCAATGTTGTTGAAGTCTTCATAAAACTTGTTTTGATTTTTGTCTCATGCTTCCTTGAAGACTCAAATGGTAAACATTTGGGCATAATGACGCAAACAGTAGGCTATCAATCAATCCCAGTTTTCACAGCATTGTTGTTCATTCAGAAAAGCTGTGTGAACTGACCTCTTTCTGCAGCAGTGTCATTAGTTCTTTCAGAAATAAAACAAGGATCAAAAAGACTTCCAGGATTTTTCTCTTAAGACTTGCTGTACTGAATGATTTTGTGAAATTAGGGATCAACTGTTTTCAATTAACTCCCAGCTTTTTTTAATGTATATTGTATGAGAGACTACATATTAATTGTTTTTGTTCTCCCTCAGTTTTCTAAGCACTGACTTCCAGTAAGTAAGTCAAAAATTCAGTTTAGATTACATTTGCTGTGTAGGTTCCTAATTTTGATGCGAGTGACAAACTGTGCAATAGAAGGAGGTGAACGTATGCAGTGTGAATGTCTTTGATTGATGTGACATGTAACTGGGCTTGCTGGTCGAGTTAGCTGGACTATGGTTGTACTGTGGGAGCAGCGCAGCACCATCCCAGTCCTTGCTGCTCTGGTGGTGAGCAAATTTAAGAAGCAGTGCTGTAGAGGTACAGTGGTGAAATACTTTTCCCAGGCCACCTAAACTTAGAACTATAACTAGCTCTTAGCAGTTCTAGGCATTTTTTAGGCACACTTTCATCCCATGTGGACGTGACAGTGATGTGAAGGGTTAGAGGTCTTGTTGTGTGCAGATGATCTAAAAGGTGATTGATTAAAAGCTCACCAGTGATATGAATTTTAGTCCACTGTCTCCTCCACTATGAGAGTCATCCTGCAGGTCAGAACTGAACTTCAGACCACTATGTAAGATATTCCACCCTCCTGGTGTCCTTGACTCAGTGGTGCTTTCCACGTTACAGGAGGTCAGCGTGTACATCTCTGGTGTGAGTCATTATTTGTGCCTGTTAGCTTTTCCTAACCAGGCCATCTGCTTGAATTATCTTTCTGCAGCTGGCTTTCATCTGTCTGACTTCTGTGTTCCTGATTTATTTTTTTATATACCCACACACACCTACCTGCCCCAGTTGCTTTGTTTTAGTTTTTTGTTTAAGTTGAACTGGAAAGATTTATATTTTTTTTCTTTTTTCTGTGCTAAATTTGCATGCCTTTTGATTTCATACTCCTTTTTGATCAGAAGGATTGGAAGTCCAGAGGTTGGCTTGAGATTATAGAATTAATGGTCTTGACTATGGAATTAATTAATATAGAATGCATTTGTCATGACTACACAGAAAGGTGCAAATAACCTGAAAGTTAGCAGTGTGGCATCTGTGTTGTTTATATTGGGTTCCTCTTAGCCACCTTAATTTCTCTTGGCGTAATCAGAGAGGGCTTCTGTCTATGCAGAATGTTCTGGCTTGCTTGCTCTCCAAAGAAAAGAAAAAAACATGGTGGCAGTCTGGGGTTGGATGTGATCTTTCTGCATAGAGTTCTCAGGAAACAGCAAGCATAACTTGTTTTTGAGAATTGCTCCAACTTTACAAGGATTATCCATTTGGTAGCTTGTGAGCCCTCTGCCCCTTTTCTAGTGGTGAATGGCATGAAATGGAACAAGTCCAAATGCTGGACCCTCCACCTAGGACAGAGTAATGCCAGATAAGAGTATAAATTGAGTAATGAGTGGCTGGAGAGCAGCCCTGCAGAAAGGCATCTGGGGGTGCAGGTCATCAGGAGGCCCAACAGGAGCCAGCCGTGTGCCCTGGCAGCTGAGAGGGCAAACAGCATCCTGGGGGGCATCAAACACAGCACGACCACCTGGTCAAGAGAGAAGATTATCCCGCTGTATTCAGCGTTGGTGCGGCCTCACCTTGAGTACTGTGTGCAGTTCTGAGCCCAACAATTTAAGAAGGATGTAAAGGTCCTTGAATGTGTCCAGAGGAGGGCAACAAAGCTGGTGACAGGGCTGGAAGGAATGTCCTTTGAGGAGCAGCTAAAGACACTGAGCTTGTTTACTTGGGAGAAGAGGAGGCTGAGGGGCAACCTCGTTGCTCTCTACAGCTTCTTGAGGAGCAGAAGTGGAGAGGGAGATGCTTCTCCCTGGTACCCAGTGATAGGATGTGTGGGAATGGCTCAAAGCTGCACCAGGAGAGGTTTAGACTAGACATGAGGAAACATTTCTTTGCCAAGAGGGTGGTCAAACCCTGGAACAGGCTTCATAGAGAGGTGGTCAGTGCCCCAAACCTGCCAGTGTTTAAGAGGCATTTAGACAACACCCATAATAACATGCTTTAACTTTTGGTCAGCCCTGAATTCCTCAGGCAGTTGGACAAGACTGCCATTGTAGGTCCCTTCCAAGTGACATGTTCTGTTCTGGTCTAGTCTCTCCTCTTCCATCCAGCAACTTTCCTAATATCATAAGAGTAATATGCTTTCCTTTGTGACTTAGAAGTGGTTTCTGGGCATGCACATTCAAAAGGGTAGAATTTAGGAAGAGGTATAGCAAGTAGGGAAATAATCCTGTTTCTCTGACAAGCCTTTGGAAATTTGTTCAGCTTCAGCTACATTTGTTCTGTTGGCCACCCAATAAGTTTTATTAGTATCAGACTCCAGACTATTCTCTTTAAATTTGTCAGAAGGCCAATGACTTCATTCAGGCACAACAAAGTTTAAGTCTATTATTAACAATAGTAGTATGAAATGGAGAAAGTAAAATCTTCCACAAAGCAAAATAACTTTTTCAAAATTTAGCTTTTTCTGTTTGGAATTCTCAAGCCAGCATATCTAAAAAACTCTGCGGAAGAGAGGTGGGATTTTTTTTATCCAAGAACAGCCATCTTCATGGCTCACCATCACCATCCTCCCCCCCAATCCCTTATGGAATGCTGTGGCTCTGAAAATATAGACAGTCAAGGAAAGATTGAGGGAGATCACTAGAAATTGGGCAAGTTTTCTGTTAGTAATCTGCCATTCATGTGAGTATTGGGAAAACTGTTGGAATCAAAGAATTTTTTGACAAAATATTTTGGTTGTGGTGAATTTTCAGTTTCAAAAGAAAAATATTTTGTGTTTTATAGAATCATAGAATTATTATGGTTGGAAAGGACCTCTAGGATCATCAAGTCCAACCTTCATCCCAGCATCTCCCTAAACACTAGACCATAGCCTCAAGTGCTACATCTACTCATTTTTTAAACACCTCCAGGGATGATGACTCCACCACCTCACTGGGCAACCTGTTCCAGTGCCAAACCACTCTCTTAGTCCAGAATTTCTTCCTAATATCCAATCTAAACCTCCCCTGATGCAACTTGCGGCCATTTCCTCTCATCCTGTCATTAGTAATTTGGGAGAAGAGACTGTTATCAGCCTCATTACAACCTCCTTTTAGGTAGCTGAGGAGAGCAATCAGGTCTCCTCTCAGTCTCCTCTTCTCTAGACTAAACAACCCAGTTCCCTCAGCTGCTCTTTGTAAGACCTCTCACCAGCCTTGTTGCCTTTCTCTGGAGCTGCTTCAGCACCTCAATGTCCTTCTTGTGCTGTGGTGCCCAAAACTGGACACAGTACTCAAGCTGCTGTCTCAGCATGCTGAGTACAGGGGCACCATCACCTCCCTACTCCTGCTGGTCACACCGTTTCTGTTCCAGGCCAGGATGACATTGGCCTTCTTGGCCACCTGGGCACACTGCTGCCTCATGTTCAGCTGGCTGTCAACCAACTCTCCAAGGTCCTTTTCCACCAAGCAGATTTCCAGCCACTCCTCCCCAAGCCTGTAGCATTGCCTGGGGTTGTTGTGACCAAAGTGCAGGACCCGGCATTTGGCCTTGTTAAACCTCATCCCATTGACCTCAGCCCATCGCTCCAGCCTGTCCAAATCCCTCTGCAGAGCCTTCCTACCCTCAGGCAGATCGACACTCCCACTGAATTTCATGTCATCTGCAAAGAGGGTGTGTTCAATCCCCTCATCCAGGTCATCGATAAAGATACTAAACAAGACTGGTCCCAAAACTGAGCCCTGAGGGAAACTGCTTGTTACTGGTCACCAACTGGACTTACCCCCATTCACCACAACTCTCTGGGCCCGGCCATCCAGAAAGTTTTTAACCCAACAAAAGAGTCCACCTGTCCAAGCCATGAGCCGCCAGCTTCTCTGGCAGAATGCTGTCAAATGCCTTACTGAAGTGCAGGTAGACAACATCCATTGCTCCTCCCTCATCCACCAGGCAGGTCACCTGATCACAGAAGGAGATCACGTTGGTTAAACAGGTCTCGCCCTTCATGAACCCGTGTTGGCTGGGCCTGATGCCCCTGTTGTCATGCACTTGTCTCATCATCACCCCCAAGATGAACTGTTCCATAATCTTCCCTGGAACTGAGGCCAGGCTGACAGGCCTGTGTTCCCTGGATCCTCCTTCCTGTAGATGAATGTTACGTTGGCAAGTCTCCAGTCATCGGGGACCTCCCCCATTAACCAGGACTGCTGATAAATGATGGAGAGAGGCTTTAGGAGGAGACCTCAGGTTCTTTACACGCTGTATGGACATTGTAGTGTATTCCCACAGAATTTATCGCTTGGGCAGAAGATGAGTGAAGAGAGAGAAAAGGCATGAGAAATTAGAGGCACAGAGGGGTGATGTGGCTTGCTCCTTGTCACACTGAGATTAGTATCAGAGTTAGGAATTGTATATATATATAATATATATATATGTAATACTGATCAAAATCAGTCTGTCTCACCCCAAGGAGATCACAGAGGTCAATATGACAGCAACTGAAAACTTCGAAGGGAAACCAAACCAAACCTACCTTCTAGTTTCTCATATATCCTTGCTTACAGAAACAAGCATGTCAACAGCAGCTAAAGTACCCAAAGTAGATAGGCTTAAAGGATATTTTTTCATGGCTAGTTTCATAGAAAATGTAAGAATGCTCCAAAATTCAATTTATTTTTTTTTTCCACTAAAGGTTATCATCCTGTTAACATCCAGATGCTGCATTATCACTGTTGCCTTTAGTGCTGTGACTAGTACAAGTCAACTGGAGACTTCAGTGGGTCTACCAAAGCTTTCAGGAGACAGCAGTAAACCTCTGTGAAGACTTACAGTATGAAGTAATCCAGGACACTGCGGTGCACAACTGGATTTAGACATTGCAGTGTCAGTGTTTTTATTTCTACTAGTAAACAAAAGAAGGCTAGAACGTGTGTTGTTTGTGCTGTATGACTGTTAGCTGTTTTCTGGCACAATTTTGGTCCAGGCCAATTAATTCTCTCCCAGGGAATCTGAGCAGTGTTCATGGATTAAGAAGCTGGGGACTATTCTCAGTAAGCAGTATGGAGTGAGAGATAATTTAGCTGCGTAGGCAGGAGCTGGTCTCTGGCACTTGCCCTGCTGTCCAGAGAGTGGGTTCTGGTCCATGTTGAGATACATCTATACCTTTAATTTAGACATATGTACTGTATCTTTAGGGGATGGCTGAGTGAAATCACCCCTATCTTCCTTGGTTCTCTCTTGCACACACTCTCTCTCTCTCTCTCTCTCTCTCTCCACTACTCAAACTCTCTAAAAATGATATGATAATCTATCAGTTTTGAAGTTCTTGATATTTTGGAACAGAACAATTAAAACAACCTTTTGATAAAAAAGCTTTTCCAATCTTAACTGTGAGCAGGTAGCTGTTTTGGAGAGGTGGTTGGTTATTTATTTATTTAATTATTTAAGCTACTGTTCAGTGCAAAAAAAAAAAAATCTTCAGGTATATTCACTCTTAAGATGAAATTCTTTACATTTACTGGGGTAGAGATTTCTAAATACTTTAATCTACTAGCTGTTTAAAAGAACTTACAATATGCATACCAAAAAAAAGATATTACATGTGTGCAAACTCTATTGACTGCTCATTAAAGAATTTATTTTCCAATGAGTAAGGGCCCGGAAGAAACTAATGTAAGTATTTTAGCAAGGGTTTGTATTTCTCTGATAAACAGCACTCCCCTTCTGTTTGTGATCACAGGATGAAAGCTCTCTAAGCTTGTATATGTACATTTTTACTGCTACATCATGTAGTGTGCTCTTAAGATTGAGATCTCATTCCCCAGGAAGCATTTCTGTCTAAGATTAATTGCCCTTTTAAAATCAGTGTTTGATGTATTCCTTCGGCTATATCCTGACTCACTTTAACCCTCTTTGACCTGACCCCGCTGACTATTACCGCCATGGCTGAAGCAGAAATCCTTCAGCTTGATGTATGCAGTACAGACTTAAGCCTGTGGTTTTTCACATCGATGGGTTCAATTAGCTGAGTTTTTACTGATCAAGTTAGCAAAGGTTGAAGAATTTGTTAGACATGGAACAAAACTGTCCATACTTTAGAGTTAATAGAGTAGCTTAATCCCGTTTTCATGTATGGTTTGCACGTGAAGTTATTTACTTTGTTAAATATAATAATAATATAGCTGGAAGTAGTATTAAAAAAAAAAAGGGCAAAACAGTTTATTTTTCTCCAGTTAAATGGAGAAATGTACAAGACATGAAGTAGCAACCATTTAGCCTTTGATCTGTATATATCGCTTATCACTTTTCAGGCAAATGTTTTTAAGCTGTAATTACGTCCAAATGTCCAGTTTGGAATTTGATTTATTAAACTGGGCAGATAAACTAACAATCAGCACTATGGCTTGATGAAAACAAGTCAATGCGCTAGTCCTTTCTGAATGGACAATGACTTTGCAGCAGCAGTAATCCTTCATTGCTTTGCCTTGGTGGGAATAGTTCATCATTTGATTAGCTGAAAAGTTCATTATAAAAGATGGACGGCCATTGGAATCGAAGAATACTCGCAGGCATGATGTGAATTATAGTAACTTGAAAATGAAGGAAAATAGAGGTTGAAAGTTCAAGAATGCCATTAAAAACCTTTAAAAGCGTATGAATGTGCATATGCATAGGGAATATATAAAATCATTGTACAGAGAATTTGCTGTTTAATTGTTTGGCGTAGCAGTATTTTGAAAACAATGACATTATAAAAGTTCTCACAAACTATTAGCAACAAGAGGTCTTTTACGGCAATTTGATTTGCTTTATACCAATGTTTATAGAGAAAAATCTTTATCAACTGTTTCTTTTGTTTGTTTGTTTTTGAGAACCTTATTGATCACATTAAGCTCCTTGGCTGTATTTGGAGATAGCCTTAATTTCTGAAGGTCAGTTGCACACAGCTTAGAAGGAAGGGAAACCTCAAGTCTACTTCAGGACACACTGCATGAAAGGGTTAACTTATTGTAAGTCAAGATGCCTGCTGTTTAAAAAAGCTACACAACTCCTAAAAGTGATTTAGCTCTTCCTCAGCAATGGAAAATGTATCACGGAGGAGTCGAGCTCAATTTGTCATGCATTCAAGTGCTTATCTTTTAACGCACACCTTGCCTGTTCCTCGCATTGAGGAATGTATTGTGTGCTCACTTGTTGCGTTGAGCAGCAGCACAGGTTGCATTGAACTTTGCCACTTTGTTCACGTGTGCATAGCCAAACTTAAACCTATTGCAGAAAATAGTTTTCTAAGCTTCAGCTGCTATCCTTGGTCTCTTATAAGCCAGCAGAGGTTTATTGCTGGTTCAGGACTTCGGCTGAGGCACTGATGCTAAGGAAGAAGGGGTATAAGAATATTTCTTTGAGGCCAGAGTCACTTTCTCTAAACGTTTTTCGGTGGAATAGAAAAAAAGTTTCCTAGTTCATTTACATACTCTCTGTCTGCTAAGAGATTAGAAGTATAACCCATGTTCTCATGAACTGCTCCAAAGTATAAGAAACTTTTGCTTGTGGGGATTGGTTTAATCCACATTTTTGTTATGTTTCAGAACTGTGGGTAACCTGAGGATAGACTTGAGGTAGATGATGACAGGAAAGGAGAGGGGGAAAATTGTGTGGAGAAGGAAATGACAAATAGGGGTCGTGCTAAGTATTTGATTTGATCTCAGACTTTAATGATCCTTAATGTAAATGCTAATGTTGCATATTCATGTACTTTCACTTTGGGGATTGAGGAAGGTATGACTGTGCTGGAATATTATCCCGGGAATCTAGTCCGACTAAAAACTGTGATGACATTTTTGCTCTTCTTTCTCACAAATGTCTAGACTCAAGTAGATGTTTATGCTGTGAGAAGACCATGCAGAGATCAGCCAGTTGGCCTGGGTCAAAACCATGTAAAGAAACCCAGCAGTAATTAAAGCTAAATCAGGGAATATGGACTTCATGATAGTGTCACAGCAGAAGAATACTTGAGATTGGCTTTTGTAGTCAAGTACTTTTCAAGATCAGAGTTCACTGAGGTTGCTACAGGTCTACTTCTAGCATAGAATTTTTGACTAAGAAGCAGTAGTTCTTACAAGGGGCCCTGGTAAGATGACATCTAGAGGCTGTAAGGGTGAAATTGAGACACTTAATAGGAATGACAAAATACTCCAGGATGAAGAGAGACTGATGTTTTGAACTGTTTATTTTGGAGAAGAATTGAAAAAAATCAAAGTAGTGAGTAGAAAAAGATAGGTTACATGTTCTTGGTCTGTTATCTGTAAGGAGTCACTCAGTAAACCTTTTTCAGAAGTTAACATTCCTTTTAGAAGACATTTTTGAACAAAATACTAAATTATAGATTTTATTTACCATTAGTTGTCCTTGAGGCCAGGAACTTGCCATAGTTAAAAGTTCTCTGGGATATCTGTGTAGACATCCAAAATATTCAGGACTGAGAACATATATTTAGGACAACTGTGGCCTCAGCTTGAGCAATTGAACTCATGTTACTACCAGTGGTTAAAATTATATTCTCTTGTTGCTGCCAGTTAACAAGATGTACCTGATAGTTTATTTATATTCATATTGGGCAGTTGCATTATATCCAGGAACTGAAGTTCTTATTCTCCAAACCACATCTTGTGTTTGGAACAATGTTTATTTCAGATACCGAATCATTTGGAGGAAAAAAAAAACCTCATTCTGAATGATGTATTGACCATATTATTTCTGTGTGCAAGTTCTTCACCTGAAAACAGCACCGGTGGCTTTCCCCAGGGCTGGCAGGATATGTAGGCAGGAAGGAAAAGTCAATCCTGTGCTTTCATGTCATGTATCAGTCTCTAAATATTTGAGGTCAGAGGAACCTTTTGTTGTGGCTAGACTATTTTAGCATCGGCTTTGCAGAATTTTTTGAGTGTTCTTGCTCTTGGTCAGAAGACACTGAACAGCATATCTTGCTGATTGTGATGCAATACATCATCTGTGTTTCTGTTTAAAATGATAATTATTCTAAATTAGGGGAGAGGAAGGGGAATATGGGTTTTAGTAGTTTATGTGTGATTAAAGTGAGGCCAAAAGTATGTTAAAATCGCTATGGAAAATGAATCACTTCTAATAATAGAGCCTACTATGATGAGAAGGGTGGAATTTGCTGAAAAGTAAGGAAAGCCTGGGATATAATGGCTGAAATAGGCTAGTGTGAAGCTACTGAAAACTCATACTAAGATTTTATTCCTATTTCTAAAAAAATTACTAAAAAAACCCTTGTAATTTCTAAAATATAAAATATTTTGTATCAGTAAAGAGAACTTAGTGTTCACTGTCTGAAGTAGCAGTGCTGAGCTCATTCAAAGAGCAAGAGATCATTTGGCCAAGAGATTTGCTGAAGCTAAATTTTTTTTGCAAGTTGTCACAGTTTAGGGTCAGGATGTCCCTGTAGACCTATAACAGATGCTTTCTGTTCCCCCCGCCCTCCACAAAGGGGAAAAGAAGGGGAGTAAGGGAGAGAGACTTAGCCATTAGAAAAGGAAAATGAACAGCTTTAATGGAAATTGAAATAATGGTAATAAAAATCAAATATATACAAATATATACAGAACCAGTATGGAACCCAGCTCCCCCGATGGTAATTTCATCACCATCCCACTGATGCTGTGGAACAGGCACCAGGAAAGTCCCAGACTGGGCCCAGCAGCAGACTGGAGCTGTGTTCAGGAGCTGGGTTCCACTACTGGATTCAGGAGCACACTGATTGGGATCAAAGGCAGGACAGAGGCCTCCTCAGATGCCCCGAGGAAGAAACCAGAAGAGAAGCCAAGCCAGCAAAGTGGGCCAAGAGGAACAAGACCCTCCTGATCTGTCAGCTTTATCCTGAGTATGACGTCTATGGGCTGGAATTGCTTGTTGCCCAGTTTGGAGTCCCCTGCCTGTCTGCTCCTCCTTGCAGGTGCAGGCTTTTACTTTCTGCACCCCAAACATGGTGCACAAGATCCAGAAGAAAAACAAAGTGTGAATATTTTGTTATATACATGGGTTGAATTTGTTCTATAGCTTAAGCTTGCTTCCTGAGCAAAGAACTGTTTTGCCACAAATTAGAAAAGATACGGTGTCTGTCTAAAGTAAATATTAAAAAAGTGATGTGAAAAGGTTCATAAATAGCCCTTACCTTTTTTTTAGGTCTATGGATATTTTATGAGGACGTGATTTTTGTAGCACAGGCAATGAAGATAATTATGAAACTTGTTTCATTATAAGTGGTATCGAGTCATTGTCAATTTTGTCAGACTTTGGAGGTTTTCAGTTTTGGACAGATTGCAGTCAAAGAGCTAGAAGCTATTCATCAGTTCAGTGCTAGCAGTTGAAAGAGCCCAGTATCAGATTGAACCGTTACTGGCAGTATTGAGGTTTTGGGGTTTTTTAGACATGTTACCTACTTAAAAGTGCAGAAAGTGAAGTTTGTTTATCAACTGCTTGTTTATCCATTCTGCTACTGGTGCAGAAGTTTCTGGAGCCCTCCTTTAGACTGTGAGGCTTGTCTGGTACCGTTTCTTCTCTGTATGTCCTAAAATGTCCAACCCAAGGTGCCTGGAGAGGGGAAGAATAACTTCAGCCACTGTCCTGTTCTTTCCTACCACCTGTGGTTACAGGTTAGAACACAGTCTTTGAATTTGCTTGCTAATACACTGTAGTCTTTTGTAAATAATTGCATGTTCTTTCATATGCAGTGCTCTGTTTTAGACCAAGAGTCTAGTTTCAAAGGAGGAAATTCTCACCTTTGCTTGCCAGGGACTTAGCCCCGCACAACTTTGGCTTTAAGCTTTAAAAATTGAGTCAGCACTATCTGTCGGTAACAAACTGAGTGGTTGCATCTACATGTGAAGCCCATTACTGCGAGCTATGTATCTGTAAGTCATTTCCTAAGAGATCCTAAAGAGCTAGATGAAAATCTTCCTAGTGAAGATGTTGATGTGTCTGTTCAGATTCAGAGATGTCCAACAGCTGCTCAGCACACACTGTCAAGGAATGCTCTGTGTGCACCCAGAGGCTTGTCCTCCTGCCTGGTAGTCTGAAGACCAGGAGAGTTGGAAAGCAAAGCAGCTGCACCACAGACACAAAAGAACTCTGCTCCTTGTAACACTGACCCAAGATGAGTTTTCATGCAGTGTGGTGTAACCTATCATCAGGACTACCTTTAGTATCATCTCATCTAGAATATAGGATGTATTCTGAAGATAAGCAAACAAACCTTTGTGGCCCACTCCACAGCTGAAAAAGCTGGAAGCTAAGTTCTCTTACATTATTCATAAGGCTGCTACTACACGACACTTTCCTTGGTTATATTGACTCCTTGCACTTTTTGTATCCTTGTTTGATATTGTCCTGTGGCCTTGTATTGTTGTTCCTAGTTTGGAGCACGGCGTTCTGTCTCCCATTTTAGGGTTTTAAAGCCAATTTCATCAGTGGTGCTGCCCTGAGTAAGAAGCTCTGGTTTCTGTGTTGTCCATTTTGATATCTACATTCTGGGACTTGCTATGCAGAGGATGTGCATACAGAGGATTCTAGCTGAAGTACTCCTGGGACTTTCTGGCTAAATCCTGATTATCTTGTATTGTCTGTTATTGAAAGAATTTAAGGCAGCTAAATTGCCATGACAGGTGATTGCTGGAGGCCACAAATCCCACTAAAGAATTTTAAGTGATGCATCACAGTTGTAGTCTGGCTAGAGAAGCTGATCTTGGGTAGGTGAAAGGGAGCATATTGCTGAGCATCATGGTGCTTATCAGAAAAATGGCTGAAATATGTACCTTGGCCAGAAGTAGTGCCTGCTCACTGTTCTGCTCTTTGGTTTTGAGATGGGTTCAAGTGTCTATCTTTTCCTTTCCCTCCATCTTTAATTTTTCCTTTCTAATTAAAAAGATGATTTGGTAGAAAACTGTATTTAGATTGCTGCACATACCCCTGGTGCAATCTGAAGTGATGCTGAATAAAGTAATTAGATTGTTTTGTGATATTGAGTGGTTCACTTTGTAAGCAGTAGCTTACATAGCTAAGGGAAATAGAGAAACTTACCATGTGACATCATGACATTGCACATCGTCCTACCTTCTGTGAAGACTGCAGATTTTCTCTGCAATATTCTTTCTCTGTGTCTCACTGATTATTGAACATTGAGGGGATTACATTGAAGGGTTTTAGAGGAAGCTTGGGGAACAGCAGCAACAACAAATACTGTAGTAGTTAAGACACCCCTTAAAGAGGGGAGAGTAGACTTTAGCTACCTCAGATTGAGGAAGGACTCTGTTGAGATGCAACACTACACCCTTTCCCTCCCCTCCCTCCCCTCCCTCCTTTGCCTATCTGCAAAAGGCAGTCCTTTGCTAATACTTTATTTGGCTGGATCAATGTGGTTTCCACAATAGGATCACTGAAGCACCTCATAAATCATAGAATAACCATAGTCATAGAACCGTTTCAGTTGGAAAAGACCTTTAAGATCATGGAGTCCAACCATTAACCCAACACTGCCAAGCCCACCACTAAACCATGTCCCTAAGCACCTCATCTACTCATCTTTTAAACACCTCCAGGGGTGATGACCAAGCACTTCCAGTGCTTGACAACCCTTTCTGTGAAGATGACAGAGGAGCAGGCCTCTTCTTAAACCCTTCACTTCAGAGCTGCCTGTTTCTCTCCCGTTTTCTGTACAGAGCTGGAGATCTCTGCCTTGACATGGTATGATCTATGAGCCTGGGTTAGGTACCTACTTTAAGTGTTGCAGCCGTGGAGCTAGTGTCTGAATTAAGTGATGTGAAATGTCTCCAAAATGTCTTAATACACCTCCTGTAATCATGGTTGTCTGCCGCTAACGACTTTCAGGAGCTATAGTGCCTTCTGTATTCATGGATTTCCACAAGAAAAGGAAAGAAAAATCATTTAATCCTGGGGCAAACATGCTGATAGGAGAGGACTTAATTTGTTTTGAGACTCTCTTTTTTTTTTTTTTTTTTGAAAATGCCAATACAGTATTTATTAATTTCTTCAGTAATATAAAAATACTCTGATTTTTAAGTACATAATTACTATATACACACGTTATAAAATCTTCTTCTGAAATAGACATTGCTATGCTTTTTTTTTCTGATATAAAATCTTCTTCCTTAGATGAATTTGCAACAGAGTAAACAAAACCATCTTTAGGTCGTAGGGTAGCTAACATGTAACTCAGCTCTATCATGATTTAAAGAGGGGAAAAAAAAAAAGTCAATGCTGTGACAGAAAAATATAAACTTACTGGTTTGGAGGAAACCTTGGGTTTTTTTTTTTTTTACAACATTACTGAATATTGTAACCTGGGTATTGACAGTAATGATATTATCAGGTCCAGAGGCTCATGGGTTTCGACCACATTTTTGTAGCCCTGGTCTGATGATATTAAATGGCATTATTCTCCTTTGTAATTAAGTCATTTAAATCTTACTCATATAAATATATGCTGTGTTTATCAACTTGTACCCTTTGTAGAGGCATTTTGTCAGTCGAAAAAGACTTTTTGGTATTAAAGAATATGGGGTGGGGAAGGGGAGGACAGCACTAAGTGCATCAAGATGCATCCAAAATAAGCTGCAACTCTTAAGAGTATGAGCAGTAATGGGAGGAAAAATACTATGTAAATTTATTATATCTCTAAATCAGGTGGATGAAGCTTGTGAGAGCTAGCAAATCGTCCAGAACCCAGAGCACTGTGGTAATGGTGGGTACAAATTAGGTGTTGAGAAAACAAGAATATTTTCCATTATATTTTTTTGGTATATTTGCTGTCAACGACTTTTTGCTCCATAAAGCAGATGAGCTATCTATAGGAGAGAGACTCTGTATGTGATTCAAAATGGGGAAGTTACTGAAAACATGAAAGTTGAAGAAAGTTTGGGTAAATGTGACTTAAGTGGGAGTTTATGGTCCCTAGTAACAAAAGGAGGGAAGAATGCTGAAGTAAAAACAATGGATTTTGTGAAAAAGGGCTACAGTAAATACAGAATTGCTAGATAAGATCTCTTTAGTCAAGCCTCAAAGGGGAAAGGAATTGAGAAGTGATGCTTTGTCAGAGATAATACTAAAGCACAAACAATGCTAATGCAGAGATTTAAACTTTAATTAAACTGTAAATTCTTCACTGACCTCTGAGACTTTCTCAGTTTGCCAAAAAACTAATAATAAAAGATTAGTATGAGAAAGGGACAAAGTTGGGTAGGGAGGAGGGAATGGGGAATCCAGATGAACTGCATTTCATTTTTAAGCAAGAGGTATCATTAGTACGCACGTGCACAAACGTCCAAAAATGTTCTGTCATGCAGTAAAAGAAGAGCCAAAGAAAGTGGTTCTCATTTGTAAGCCTTTCTTCCAATGACAAGAAAGTTCTACTGAGGTTCTGAGGTTTTCAATCTATTTTTTGTGCGAGCATTTGCAAGCAGCCAGCTAGGTATGTGTGGCTAGTACAGTACTAATGCTGAAACAGCATCCTGCCATCTCTGCGTGCAAATTAGTTGTTTCTGAAAATTAATAGTATGAAATGTAAAAAAATTGTCAGCAACTCTGGGGCCAGTTTATGGAATACCACAGGTTTTTAATTTGCAACTGTTAAATGCATATCTTTGGGAGTTACTGTAGTATTAAAATTACTTAGAAATTCCCTAACTCAGTTTCTGAGATCTTTTCTTTTGGACTATATACTCTTGGCAATCTGACCAGTAATGTTTCAGCACAATAAATAACCTGCTTTGGTTGGAAATTCCTTAAGTTTTCATTTTAAAATGCAGCTAGATCAAAAGAATGTAGCAATGAAACCAGAAACCAGCAATTGTTAATGTTTATTTTAGTGTGATGATGTGTATATTATGCCATTTAGAGAATCAAGCTTTACATATCCCATACAATTCTCAATTAAATATATTACCATATGTAGATAGCACGTAGCTAATGCATAATGCTTTATTTTAGGCAAACATAACTGTCTGCTTCTGCAGAAGGAATTATTACTAGCGTAAATTCAACTGTACGTTCTTCCTAGTCTAAATTCGCCTGTGCTGCCTTAGATACCCAGTTATCATATAAACTTCTTCATTCAGCTGTCAAATCATTTTGGTTACTAAATAAGATTTTATCTGTGCTATAAAATAGGAGTTAGGCTACAACTAAGGTAGCTGAATGAAAGGTACCTTCACTTTTAGATTCTGCTTTCTCCAGGTAATTCTTGGGGAGCACAGTGGTTTGTTGTGTAATATCGACAGCTGAGGGGGGGTGTAAAATGCCAGTTAGAGAAGACAGTGATATTTTTGAGCACTGACTGTGGATTTCACTGTGGTAGGTCCATGGGAGAATGCCAGAGTGTAGTATAAAAGCAGTAAAAGGTCACTGATGACTTTTTCCCTCCCCCTAACCATTATTTGGAGCATATTTCAGATGCTCTTCTCATCTCAAGGCTCTGAAATAAGATTTCTTTTTGGTTGGTTTTGGTTTGTTGGGTTTTTTTTAGTTCATTTTATGGCAGTTATGTCAGTTGCTTTTAGCTGGTTCCCATCATTCAAATCAAGGGATCAAAGTACTTGCATCCTCCGGGACAAGTATAAATAAAAAGAATTTAAATATTCTTAGAACATTTTCATACTGGGAATCATTTGCTAACTTAGCTTTTCCAAGAGATTAATTTAAGTGAGGAAAAAGCTGGTGCCAATTTCAGCCTTCTGAGTTACCGCTAGAATACTGCTAGACACTTAAGTAAATTATGCTTAGCAAAACAAAATTACTTCAGGAATATTACATGTATTATAAGTGTGACCCATTCCACACAGTTCAGGAGATCACATTGCTAAGAATACCATTTTATTAGTGTGTTAGGAATTTCAAACATCTTGAGTGTGATCTGTGTAAAATTCATATGGCTTATAGGTGGGTGGCATGGATGTGTCTTAACTGTGTTTATGCCAACCTGTGATCACTGTAAGGAAAAAAGACTTGCAACTAATAAAGATTGGCACTTTCATTAAGTTTCATTAAGTTTCATTTTAGCCCAGTTTTTTCTTGGAATTGATTTTAACTCAGAGTTTCTGTTTTAGATGATAGAAATCTCACTTTTCGCCCTGCCAATATTTCCTGCTTTTCGTTCTGTTAAATGTTAAACTCTGTAGCACAAATTAAATATACCATAAATTAAGTAAATGTTTAATCTTTCTGTGAACTTTGGATGCTGTACTAGTGGTTTCTCTTTTTCTTTGAATTAGATGGAGAGCAGAAGACACAAGTGATGATTCATGGAATTGAGCCAATGCTGGAAACACCCATACAGTGGCTAAGTGAACATATGAGCTATCCAGATAATTTTCTCCACATTAGTATCATTCCCCGACCTACTGATTGAAACTCAGCTGTATTGGTATGAGGATCATTCTCAAGCTGGAATTAGAAGGGCATGTCAATTTGTTGCTTTTGTCAGTCTTGACACAGGCAGCCTGACCAGAAAACAAAACAAAACAAAAACGAAACAAAACAAGTCCTCACTGCTGCAAGCCAAACAGGAAGAGAGATCCGATCATCAGATAAGGGCAACTGGGCTGATCTTATTTTGCATCACCGCCGCTTTTCTTCACCGCTGTAATTAAATCAGTTGCGATATGAAAGAATTTACAGCACCTCTGCAAGTCTGCTGTTTTCTTGTAAAATATAATGAAGCTGAAACTGTCAGCCGAAGAGCAAATGGAAATATGCCACTTGATTGTATTTCTGGTTAACAAATAAATAGGGCTGTTTCCTAAAGTGGTAGCATTTCAACTTTGAGAGTGGAAACATTGGTTTAATTTTCTAGAAAGTTAAGACACTGAGAGATTCAGTTACCAATAGCTTTTTGTAAAAGATCAAATTACTGTAAACCCATCTTTCCTTAATGAGAAGTTCATGTTTACAGTATGTGTACTGGTATGCAAATGATCTTTTAACTTTGATAACAAGCAGTGAGAGATTTTAAAGTAAACCTGTGAGTATGTTTTGTCATTTAAAAACATGCACAACTTAATAATTTACAAATACTTTTGATTTGTCTCCTGCCACTGAATACTCCAGTATGTTTATTATTCAAACCAGTTTTCATAGACTAGCAGTGATGTAGAATAATTTGTCTCAGGATTTGTCTTGGCATTTCTTTGTGCTCATCTAAATTTTTTTTTCTGTGAGAATATTTTCTTAATTTAGTTTTAAAAGTTAAAAAAACAAAAGAGTAAACGGATGTTTCTAACGATTGTATCCTGCTGTTTATTCCCATAGACTAGAAAACAGTTAAATCATAGAATGATGAACAGATGGATTGCTTTTTAATAATTTTGAATTTTGGAAAGCTGCGGCTTTTCCAAGCTAATACTTCCTTACATCTGAGTTTAGTTTTCTACTGTGGTCCCTGAGCAATCCATCTGAAATTTGGAAGCCTCTTAATCTCATTGCACAGATTTTTCCTTAGTTTAACAGATGTATTTTTAGGTTATTGGATCACTCGGGTTTCTAAGTGTTTGTTACCATTGCAGCTGCTACTAGGACTCTACCATTTTTTGGTGTTACGCTGAATTCATCAAACTGTGCACTATATTGCTTTGTCTGCAGTTGGTGGCTGTTTGTGGCACAAGACTCTGTTTATAGTAAACATATTATCAAATATGTCAAATATTATCAAATATAAAGAAAGCATGATCATTTTCTTTCAAAAATAGTAGCTGTTGAAGTTCCTATGGAAAGTCTTGGCCTGCAAATATCCCAGTAACTCCCAACACTGTTCCCATTCATTTCCATGCTCCCTTTATGGTAGGATACTTGCCTGTAAGAAAATGAAAATCAATGAAATAAACAAAAGCATCTTTAGGAAGCAAGAGGGGAAAGATCTTCTTGGGTGAGGATAGAATTGAGGTTAAAAAAAAACAACCAAAACTATGGGCAGAAGTAGTCAGTAGACAAGTGTTTTAAATGTAAATGAGAAAACAGAATGGAGGAAATGGAAGGGAAAAGGTAATAGTGAAACAAACTTATTCTTATGGGTTATGTAAACTTTTTAAACCAAACCATACCGTGACCTGTGTTTACTGAAGTCTAATATTCTTATAGTGGGATGATTTGTTGAGTTATTTTAATTTCCCGTTCTGATTGAAATTTTTGTTAGTGTCAGATTGGCACTTATAAACTTTCTTAGGCAAACACATCTAAATATTCTGGAGAATTTCAAAGGCCTTTCAATGGATAAAGCAAATATTTTGTAGAATTTTCATATTTAAAAAAATAATTTACAAAAAAAGTCTTTTGTAAGGATAGTTTTTCCATTAATCAGGATAAGAGGGCAGTACGTGTAAAAAAAACTGTCAAGATTGTGTTTCCTTTGATTTAAGGTAAGCTGGAGTAAGTCACTGGCTGTTTTAATATATTCTACACCAGCATTTTAAGTATGCAGCTCTCTTCTCATGGCCCATAAATCCAACTTTTAAGGCCTAGCATGGAACAAAGAAATTGCTTGGCTTCAAAACATACTCTTTTCCTCTTATTTTAACTATTTAAACTTTATTAAAAAATAAAACAAAGTTTGAGTCTGTCTTTATTTCCAACTAAGTAAGGATCTTTGTCATGGAGTGACAAAAACATTTAATTAATACTTAATAAGTAGGAACTTCTTAAAGAGCTGGTCGGGTGATGTATCTAACCAGATATTAAATGGTGTCTTTGCTTTACCTGATTTAAATCACATTTTTGTAGTTTTTTTAACAGTAGCAACAGAAGGTGAGTTGTGGTTTAATTAAATACTGTTCTTCCCTTTGAAATGATGTAACTTCTGGAGAAAGATTTGGTCTAAATTGTTCCAGACCTAGCATAGTGTTCACTAAATGAACTTGGCTAATAGACGCAACATGTACATGCACACACACTTGGATTTGAAAAGCAGAGCAGTAGCTGGTGAGTAAGTTTAATAATAGCTTAAAAAAGAGCAAAATACAAAGCTTGTTGGCATCTTCCCTGTATTTCATGTTGTTTGGCAATGGCTACCTCCAGTATTGAATGTTCAGTGAAGAAATTGGATAAAGCATCCTAAGTAAAATCAATTTGTGCTGGTAAAGCATTGGATAACACAGCCACTATTGGGAAGAATGTGAACATGACATTCAAAGACCTGGTAACCCTGAAAAATGGACAATGGGTAAAGATGTTGAACTGAATGTACAGACTGAGCAGGGGGTAAGGAAGAGGATTTCTACTGGAAAATGACCAGAGCTCGTACAGTGGTGTGTTGTGCTGCTAAAGCACCTGTAACCCTGGCTTCCCATTAGCTACAGAGAATTCAGAAAAGGGGGGAAGGAATTGTTTTCCCAAAAGACCGTATGTAGATGTTAAAACTGATGACACGCTTGTAGAAGTTTAATATTAATATTGATGACTATCAAATTCTGCCAGAAAGAGAACAGTGTTAGTGATTGTGTGGGCTCCTGGGGGTTACGTTGTTCTGATGCTGCAAATGGATGAAATGTAGAGATGGAGTGGATCTCTGGCAACTACTACCAGCGCTGCTTTCAACATCAGCCTTCCAGCAAAACCAAAATCACTCTGTCTTTACTGAAAAAAATAATGCTACTTCTTGACGTAGTGAAAGTGTATTTCAAGGGAAAACATTCCCTTTTTCCCACCCAAAAAACCCACTACTTATTCAAAATTTGTGGCTCTATCAGAATAATATGGCTTCTGGAAAGTTGCTTTAGCCTTTGATTTTAACAGTCCCTGGTTATTTGTACAGAAAAGAGATTCCTGAAATTATTTTTTTTTTTCTTCCCTTAGGATGAGAAAGGGTATGCACAGAGGTTCTTAGAATATCATATGACATATAGAATGGATTTCTGAATTAAAGCAGGTAGGTGTTTGTTCTGTGTTAAAGCCTCTGGTTTTGAGACAGGGATGGTGACATTTCAAAATGTCACACTAAACCTGAGTAATATCTCTTGTGAGAGAGGTAAAAAGATGTGAAGTTTCAAATGCTCAGAAGTAGATTTCAGATTTCTGTACTGTCAAGTTATACTATCAAATTGCTTGTGGAAGAAGAGTTTAAATTGAGATGTTTTCTTCCCTTGCCTTTCATGTCTCTACGATTCAAGTAATTAAGTTCTTTCAACTAGGGAATGAAATACCAGTTTCTGGAGACAATAGATTAAAGAACACAAGAAAATACAAAACTTATTTCAAATACAACTCTATAAGCAGGTACAGGAAGAGGAGTTTTGTGTAGTTCAGGGGTTTTATATATATAAAATAACAGTTGTATGAAGTGTGAAGATATGGTTTCCCACGGGGGTTTAATAGTATTTTACACAGATGAAAAACAGAGTAGAAGGAGGGGCAGTCAAACACTATGTTAGGGCTGTAGGTTGAAGGAGCTCAACTTTACTGCACTTGAAACTGCTGAAATGTGTCAGATTTTAAAATAGCACTTTCCACTGAAGATGTTTAAAGCCTTAATCCTTGCATCGTTTCTCTAATATAAGCCAACAGTGCAATAAAATGAATACGGTGTGGGAACAATTGTGTGATCTAGTTACTAATATGCATTATATTCTTATCTTAGCACTCCCTGTGAGTATTGCGCTTGATAGACTTTGTCAAATGGGTTTTGCAAGTTCATGTGCCCATCTTAAAAACTACTAGAAGTTAAGTCCTCTTCCAAAGAAAACAGGGTGCCTTACAGCAAGAGGCATGTGGAGGGAGTGCACATGTAAAGCTGGTGATGTCTTCTTTCATACAGATAGGTATATAACTTCTTCTGTATGTTGAGGTTTTACTGCTTAGGGTCAGCAGTGTCCCAACTGCCATAGAGAAGACAATTTGTAATTCTTCCACCTAGACAGAGGCACTCACAAGTATTTTCATCTCTACAGAATTAAAGATCGGAATGGAAACTATCTGGCTGAAACTTGCACCTTACATGCTCTTCTAGCTATAATTAAAATAATCTGCACTTCAGAGGTTTGATTTCCATCAGTCATATGTACAGACGCACTCGCCAGATTATGTTTTTTCCCCAGTTCAAAATGAGTGAAATAAGCCAGCCTTCCTTCATTTTAAAGTTTCTCCAAGCCTGTAGAAGGCAAATGGGAGGCAGAGATCAGGCCGGGGGAGTGGCCCTTGAGGCCTGAAGGGCCAGCGTGGCCCAGGAAGTTAAAGAGCTCGTTCTCAATTTCGACCATTTTATTATATGAGTTGAGTCCCTTACTTGCAAATTGTTCTTTAATGTGCAGCTTCTCTTTTTTTAGCTGATGCTTGACCTCAGCTGACTAGAGACGAGGCTGAACCCGCCCGTCTCTCCCTTGCAGGCTCGCTATCGGTAACTGTACAGCAAGTGTGACTAAAACCCCGATCTCGGGAGCACTCAGTGACCCTTCTCGCACAGCTTCTCCTTCGACATCTGAGGCGTGAGTTCATTTCTGCTGGCTCTTACCACAAACCGAGTAGCCCTGTAGGAAAACAGTGAGAGAAAGGTGCGGAGGAGGAGAGAGGGAAACGAGTAGATTTCAAAAACAGTGAAGGTGGGACTTGAGAGAAAAATATCTTGTGGGGAGTGAAATGACAGAGCTGGATTCTTGATCTCACCCAGGTTTCTCATTCACTCATTGTCTTACAGCTCCCACCCTGTGCTTTCCTTTCTGCCCTTTCCATGAACACGGTGGTGTGGCTTTCACCTGCAGAGTCAAATGTCTGGCGCCTCTCGTGTCACCATCTGCTATAGCTGCCTTCAAGCAGTACACTTGAGGGGGTACATTTAACTTCACAGGTTTAGCACATTGTTTAAGAAAACCTTGACAAAAAGTTGTTTCAGAGCTTCTTCCTTGGTAGCAGATCTTAGGCCTGAGCCTCCTTCAACTGTGCCGAGCAGGGATATCCTGCACAAAATGGTGACAGGGTTTGCACGGGCATTTCTTTTTGCTGTTGTAGTGCCTTGTGTTGTGGAAAACTGTGTCATCATCATTGCTTTTTTTATTCAGGGGACGGATGATGGAGTCACTCGAGGACCTTTGTGTCATGAAAATTACTGTTTTGTGGTTCTGAAGTTTTACTTTATACTGGTATGAATGTTTCATACAGAACTGCAGAATACATTTTCAACGCGTGTAATAAATAGTGAACCCAGCTTCGGTCACAAGGCTTTTCTGTTTCATTTTCCAGTCAGAATAAGATTCCATTATATTGGGTTTAGTTGTAAAAAAATACATCAATATTCTTAATCAGGCTGCATAGGCAGTAGAAAGATGATGTGTCATTTTTAATCATAAGCATTTCTGCAGTTCACATCTTGACATCTTTCAATAGGAAGACACACAAGGATTTCTACCTCTCTGCTGAGGAGTGTTTTTGCTGAGCCACCCAGGGAGTTTCTTTGCCAGTTTGGGAGATCTGTTCCCTTATGGAAACCATCCAGTTTTGTTTTAGTGTATATTCATTTATACTTGACAGCTGTTGAGGAAATCACTGGAACAATAGTCATAATGACAATAAAAAATAAATTAAAAACTAAGTAAAAATAAAAGATTAATTTAGTGCTCAAATGTCCTTCACTAAGAAATCATAATGTCAGGTTTTAGTGAAATTAGTGATGTCCTACTTCTGGTTGTGCATTCAATTATTTCAGTAGTAAGAGGTCACAGTCCTAATAGGTTGGCTTACAGTTTCCTTTAAATATATTGTGTGTTTTTAATTACTACACCGAAAAGAGGAACTGTTTGGTCTTTATGTCTGACTGCAAGTTGAATTCATTCAAGGGTTCTGCTGTCACTGGTTTCCTCTGTGAGGTGCAGCAGGAGTTGTATCCCCTCTGGCCTCTATAAGTCACGTTGGGTTCAGTGTCTTTTGGGAGTATTGTGGACAATATTTCACTTTTCTGAAGCCTACCTACTTGTGGTCTCCTCTGTCTCCTTCCCCAAACTAGATGGCACAATTTTCCATAATGCATCCTTTTTTGTTTGTTTTGTTCCATGCTTTGAACAATGAATCAGGTGACCTATAGCTACTTGGCATAACAGTTAATTATTCAGCTAGCATATCAGGGAGCTCTGAGATTTATATCTTTCAAGTTTTTGAGTCTTACCTCTAACAGAGACTTGGTCTGGGATAACCATGCAAGCTTCCAGCAAGATAACACAATGTGTAAATTAAATTCTCTTTAAAAACTGGCACTCAGGTAAATGGAAGTATCCACAAAGGCTAGTACCTGCCTTTGTTCAGCACTTGTTTTGCTGCCTCTGTATAATCAGCTTTCTGTATACTTTCAAAAAGCAAATCTGATCAAGATTGTGTGATGGCACATGGAAGAGGCCTACTGCACAACTCCCCTCCCCCTGCCCACACCCAAGTCAACCCTTGCTCGTGTCACTGCAGGCAATTAACAGTGAGTGCTTCAAAACCACATGCGGCTCCTCTTCCAAAACGATTTGATGGTATTGGGATGCTTGAGAGTTCAAGAAAAAATGAGGTTATTTTTTAAAGGTAGTTTATTTATTCTTATACTGTCCGGATGGGATAGAAACACATTCTTCATCTTTAATATAATATACGCTTGAAATGAACGGTAACATATTTAGGTGTTCTGCTTTGATCGTAATGTGTTGCGAGGCACGACACTGAAATGAATGTGATACCATCGATAAAGGAGAAGATCCTTAACATCTTAACGCATGGGCATGTGCCACAGTTGCCACATAATAAACAAGGGTGTGAGCTTTTCAGAGCTGCCTCGAGACAGGGAACTTTTACCTCCTGTTGTTCTGAGGTAAACAGGTTGTTCATGTCTCTGGGAGCAGCAGGATGCTTTCTCTGGCATTGGCCAAGGAGGAAGAACGTGATGATGAATAATTACTGTGGATTTGCTCGATGCTCTGTAATCACACATGGATCTTGACCCAATAGTAATAAATGTCAGTGTTTATCTTTACCTGCAGGATTTCTTCTGGGTGATTTTGTTCTTTATAAACAGGGTTTTCAGGGATTTGAAGTAACTTTAGGACAAGGATCGTTCTGTTGACTAGTGCTAATCACTTGAAGCAAATCAGTGGCTAGGACTTTTATCTAATTTCTCTGGGCAATGAGATACAATTAAGTGTGAGTGGTGTGGCTGGAAATTTCTTGAAAATTATTTAATTTGCATTGACAAATAGGATCACAGAACAAGAGACTGTTCCTGCCTGTGCTGTCTTTCTGCTGACTTTTGGCAGGTCACTGTTTGCCTGGAGCACTGAAGTATCCATCCCTCTACTATTCATATCACGTAGTAAGGCTGTTGTACTGGTGGAATAATCTCCTTCCCCACAAGATGAGCTGACCTAAGCAGAGTCTGGTTCTTCTGAATTCTGTCACTAATGTACTCCCCAAGCACAGCCACATTGTTGCTTACTCAGCACAGTCTTGCAACTTTATCTGGATTCATTACTTTGCAGAGATAAAGTGTGCTATGTAGTAAAAAAACAAAACAAAACCCACCAAAATCCTACCTCAACAAACAATTAACATCTTAAAACATTTCAAAACTAGAGGCAGAAGCTAAGAGCTAGGAGGAGCTAGCAGCAACTCCCATGATGTACTAGAATGAGAGTTCAACTCTTGCACTTTTTATTACTTCACAAGCTTCTTGATGCAGCAGAAGACAGAAGTTTCTCAATGAGTTGTCTGTTTTTCAGGTAGGGAACGAGGGATCTTACTGCTGCTTATGTAAATGTCAGTACCTTCCACTTTGTGAGCAGAGTTTCTCAGCTTGTGCTGTGAAATCTGCTGTCCTTCCTTTGCAGGGATGTGAAAATGTGGTTTCCAGGAGAACTGTTATTTCCTTTTTTCTGAGGAAATTAAATGGTAGGAGTTTGGGTATCAGAGACAGTGTTTAGAAGGCTACTTATGTCAGAAGGTCCTTCTCAAAGGTGGGTTTAATATTGCTGTGGAGCAGGTGCTGGTCAGAACTGGGGTTATGTTGAATCATCCACTGATACCTTGAGCAAGCCTATCAGTAATATCTTGGTGGTGGTTTGGAGCTCAGAAGGGACAGGTGCTGTCATGCTCTGCAGTGCGAAGTTTAAAGGGCATGTGATATTGAATTCACAAGATAGCACAGTTCAGTAAATGATGCACAGCCCACATGGTTTCTTTATGGGATGACTCTTTCAGAGCTTGGTACTCCATTAACATGCGAAGTATTGTTTTAATTATCTCAGCTCGTGTTCCTCTGAAACTGTTTGGTGGGTAATTTTAATGGATGCGGTATGGAAATCATCACACCGGCAGGTACAATATCTCTACATCTTATTTGCTTACAAATGTTCCGAGCAATCACGTAGGGCACCTTCTTCAAATGAGGTAATTCCCGCTTGGCACTTAGGCCTCTAAATAAGAAAACTTTTATATTGTAACATTAAAGGCAGACGCTTTGTTTTAATCACTTGCCAAAACAGCTGAAAACAATTATTAATTAATAGGAAACATTGACTTTTAACTTTTCAAGCTCTCCAAAGAAGTGTCTGTGACAACTTGCATCTGGATTTATGGATTATTTGGACACAGTGAAGCTGGGCATCGTACTGCAAAGGTTGACTGCTTTAAATTCATTTTAAGTGTACACATAGCGCTCTTAAAATTATTATGTTTATAAACCTAAATTGGTTCGCTTGAATGCCTTTTGTTCTCTTTCTGGCTTCATTTGAAGCAACAACAAAAAGCTGTGCTTGTTTGTGTGTTTAACCAAAACGTTAAGTGCAATTAATCTCCAAAAAGCACACAAATATTTTTTGAATAATGGAGTCACCCCTTTCACAGTGACTTTGGTATTTAGCACTATGGTTTGGAGAGTAGAAGGCAACTTTTTCACATCTCATAAATAAAATACAAAAAATCTTTTGCCCGACTTCTTCAATTTGAACCAATGCAATGCAGCACCCGCAGATTTTCTTGAGTCTTTTGATAAGGCTGAGGTTACTATGTAGGGTTAGGGGGAGGCAGCATTCCCGGTATTTTAGATTCTGGATGTTACTTTCCCTTCTGGAAAATACTGTGTCTGGCAAATACAGCTCCCAATAAATAAGAAGGGGGGAGATGAATATTGCCGTCTGAGACAGAGCTCTTCTTTGATATGACTTGGAGGGTGATTATGTTGGGATTCATCATCCCGATCTACCGGTTTTGCCTCTTTTGTCAAAAATAACAGAATTCCTTGGGCTGTCAGAAACAGAGAATATCCAAAATATTTCAACAAGATCAGACCACAAGACTTAGTTTGTTATCTTAATTGAGAATCTTGAGACATCCCAATTATTTTAACAATGGGAGAGTGGCTGCCTAGCCAGTCTGCTTCTAGCCATCCCACTGCTCAGTGATTGAGAAATTCATGGGGAGTGTTGTGACAAGCTTAGTAACTGCAGGTTTTCCATCAGTTAAAATCTCTTTTCTAGCAAATGTGAAAGCTTTGCTTTATGTATTTTCTACTGAGACTCTTCTCTTTAAAAAAAGTGTATGATCTCATCTTTTATTTAAAATTCTGTTAGTCCTGCTAAACTAGCAAATTACTCTTTACCAGGTAACTCAGTCTGAGCTCCTCCTCTGTGCATAAGACTGAGTCTTAACTGCTGAGGCTTGGCTGGTCACACCATGTGGCTTGGATGACTGACAGTTTACGTGCATCCAGAGTCTACACCTGGGTATAGAGAGCCATGTACCAGACTTCATTCTTGTCACTTGAAGAAAGGTCACCTGTCTCCCTCTTTAGCAAGCTTACTTCTCAATAGTCCATAATGACTGGGAATCCATTTAGTTCTCATCGTCCTTTCAATCAAGTTACAACATTCATAGCTATTTCCAAACTATGGAAGACAGAGACAGGTCTATGTAGTCCCATATTTATGGTTAAGAAGAAAATTGTTACGCTGTTCAAAGGTTAAGCTGTGCCTTCAGCCAATAATACTTTGCTATTCCTGGAGTGTTTTGCATAAGTTGATCAGAAAGAGATTGAACTTGTCCTTGTCTTATCAAATAGTTAGGGCTTAAATGGCTACAGAAATTATGCCTATAGCTAGTTTCCCTTTCCCTTCTCTTCCCCACCCAGTTCTGTGCTCCTGTTGTTAGAAAGTGGGGTGAATGATACGGACTTACAGATGCAGCAGCTTAAAAGTCACATGTACAGGAATGAGGGGCAGTGCTGGTGCACTGACGGAGTGACTGATGTCTCTGCTTTCCTTGATAGTAGTCAATAATCTCAGTATCAGTGGCCAGCTAACTAGCTGGGTTTTTATGGGCTGCAGTACTGAAATTGATGTTTGGACCTGCTGAAGTGGTGCATATTTATCCTGAAATTATTTTTTATTGCAAACAGTGGCTGTTTGCACAAAGAACTTCATAATCTCAAAGCAGTTATCTTTCTGCAAGTAGTTAACTGGGTCATTACCATCTGTTCCTCAAAAGAGGGGGAAAAATTGACTAGTCTAATACTTTTTAAACACAGACCGAAAGGAGAGAGTAATTTCTGCAGTGGGTCAGCATTTTATGTACTTCTGTTCTCTATCACCTGCTGCCTGATATACTACTCAGCCTGGAGACTGGGGCTACCCTACCAGGCACAGCAGAATAGTGACCTACACTTGTGGTATCTCCAGAACGTTATGAACATTCATGAAAGCAAGCAGTAGATTGTTTCTGGTTACTCACTAGCATAGTAGATTTCTACTATTTCTGCTTTATGATTTTCAGGTTTTAAGTTTGCGCATGCCAGATGGAAATAATTGCTTTTAGTATGCTCTGGGCTATTGCTATCTGAACAAGAAAAAAGGCAGTGCAGCTTCCCTGTCCTGCCACCCCGGGTTTAGGATATGGCTAGATGGAGTGCAAAGAGGGTCTGGGCTGATTCCTGAGTTTCATTTTGGTGTTTTTCATTATGCCCACGGATGCGGTTGAGGTATAAATGTGAATTCCAAATGTCAGCTTCCAGGGAAGATGTGAACCTGATCTGTGTTGACATTTGTTGAGAATTGATTTGGTGTACCCTTACTTCTAATGCTTGGCTTTTGCATGGGCTTTCTCCAGAGCGGTGAGGTTCCTTTACACCAGCTTTGGTTTATGCCTTTGGAGCAATGTCCTTTCCAAAGGCTGTGCCTCAGTTCCTAATTCCAGGCACAACCCCTGTGGAGCAGAAATATTCCCCAGCTCTTCAGTTTCCTAAGCACATTCTGGGATTGCAGCATTCTCTGATGCTTCTGCGTATAAGAAGTTATTTGAATTTGGTCTGTTCCTTTCCAACTCTTGGGGTCTGACAGCTCTGTGAAAATTCTACAGATGCAGAATTTTGCAGCTGTTTTCTGTCTCGCAGCATAAAAGCCACAGTATGAACATCGAGGAAAGGCCTTTTTCCAATCAGAACTCTCAAGCAGTCTTACCAGTGAAGCACAGCTACTCTCCCCGTCCTGAAGAGAACATCGGTTGGAGGCAGAGGCTTGCAGCAATGAATGAGAAGGTTTGGTCTAACTGGTCTTTTCCCTTCTGTAAGGTCAGCAGAATAATATTAAACCACGGTATGTTGTTGAGATCTTCAGTTGTGACAAATGAGAGCTAATGAGAAGCACCAATACTTCTTTTTTTTCTCTTTTTTTAAGAAGAAAGACAGACTGATTTGAAGAAAATCAGCGGAAAAGAATGCAGGAAGCTGCTGATGTGGAAAATCACATCGTGCCAAGACAACCTTTTTATCGAGTTTTTTTCTTTAAGGTGTCACTTTGCAAGGTTCTTGCCTGTTGCGTGCTGATGATCATGTTTTGCTGGTGAAGCTGGAGGAAATGAGGCTGATGAAAATTTTCTGTGTGAAAACCTGTCGAAGTTGACTTCAAAGAGAGAAATGTCCGTAAAACCTGAATGCGGCAGAGATGTTCCACAGGAATATTTCAGCTCTCAGGAATATGAACTGCGTTGTGAGCATTTCCTGCCTCAGATTTGCATAGATAGAGGTACATTGATTCAAAACAGAAGGATTTTGATGAACAGATATTGGCTTCAGCCATAGCTGAGTAAAGAGGAAAAAAGGTAGGTCATATTCAAAACAACGGAAACTCAACAGCTTAATTATACGCTATGAATGGTCCTACTTCTTCAGTCAGCAAGGATGGAAAAGTCCTTTGTTAAGTGCTATTAGCAGACATGAAACTGCCGTCTTCAGGCCAATGCCAACTGCTTCTGAAATCACAACAGCAAATACTGCAAGCTACGCTGCAATTTGTTTTCCTGAACTCATGTGTTTTGGCCTACAAGTGAAACTTTGTTGGGTCAAATGAAAAGGTTTGGATTTGATAAATGAGTTGGTATGTATTTGGTCAACTTTTGTTGCTGTTCTGCCTTTTAAGTCAAGAAATACTAAAAACATTGGACGAGTTAGTGAGGTACAGTTAGTGAGATGTAGTTCTCCCTCTCCAGCACCCTCCCAGTTTGCTACCAGAGCAGAAAGTGAATGCCCCATCCCTGGAACTATTCCAGGTGAGGTTGGACGGGGCTCTGAGCACCCTGCTCTAGTTGCAGATGTCCCTGCTCCCTGCAGCGGGGTTGGACCAGATGACCTTGAAAGGTCCCTTCCCACCCAAACCGTTCTGATTCTATGATTAGTGAAAGTAATGCAACAGCTTAGATAATGTAACTTTCATGTTTGCTAAGGGCTGGGTCATCACCCATTATACATGATCAGTAAGAAGAGTGAGCTAAAATTATAGCCTGACAGTGCTTAGGAGGAGACTTGGAGGATGTGTGTAATACATTTTCCTCCTTCCAAAACTTGTTGGACTAGCAACCTGACTATAGGAAAATCATTGTAATTTAGCTTTTGTTGGCACTATCAGCAGTGGAATCTAGGGCACATATATGTTGCTTTCTATATATCTCAGCCCAGATCTAACATGGGAGTAAGTGACTATGGGAAACTTTGTGCTGTTTTCTCTTCTCCTGTTCTTAAACAGGAACAGACACAGCTCAGGTTTGGTTATTCTGGAAAGCAGACATGTGCTTAAGAGCGTTACCTTTATTTCATCCCAAATATCCTATTGAATGGAGACATGAGCCCACGTTATAGCTAGTCTAACGCAGGTACGCTCTCGCAGACAGCAGGGCTGCTCTTAAGCTACCTCAGAGAAGGAACCTGGGGAAATTCATGGTTCAAGGTTTCAAGCTGGGCACAGGAAGACAGCTCCCATTGTACCCAGCCCCCATCTGGAACAAAAGCAGTAATCACCGCTGTCTGGACAGTCCCCATGCCTCACATCTGACATAAATATTCCTGTTTCCTTCAGCTTGGGCACTGGGAAACATCTGATGCAGCTCATGAGCTTTGCTTTGTGGTGTGTCTGGGGCAGAATTTGTTTCTTATGGTACATAGAGATTACAAACAAGGAGTACTGTGGGTCTAAAATCTGGAAGAGTAAGGCAGCCAGGCTTTATACTGGATGCATTCTGTTCCAGCTCCTGTGAGCTAAGGAAGTACTCACGGTGACAGTTTTTGCCAAATATATTAGCACAAGCAGACTCAGGCCAGCCCAGAGTGTGTGAATGGCCACTTTAGAAGCCCTTTTTTGTCCCACTTGTAAGAATCCAAGGAATTGCTGTAATCTGAAGAGCCAAACATTTGACTTTGTGCCAGCACGCACCTGTTAACAAGGCTTTGTTGAGGTCCTTGACCTCCAAACACAGATAAGCTGCTCTTGCAGGTTAGGAGATTTGAAACCGCTGGGCTTCAGTCCAGCACATTACAACCCAAGCTCTTTACCTTTTCCTTGGTTAATAGGTGCTTGAACTATTTGGCAGGGAGCCAATGAGGTCTGCTAGACCTGTAATGGGGCAAGGAATTATGTTAAAAGACCCAGTTTCTAATTAATCCAGGGCCTTTGTAACTCTGTAAGTGGCTTGCCCAGAGTCATGGCAGTGCAGGGTCACCCTTGACTTCTGAGTGCGAGGTGGGGTAGATGAGACCTCCAGTTCTTCTAAGCACTGAACAGATCAGGACAGATCATTAGCATTTTGAAATTATCCATTGAAAATTGCTAGAAAATTATCTGTGTGATTATATCTTGAGGGGCGGAATCCAGAGCAGAGGTAACTGGTGGATGTTTTTCTCTTGGGCTGGAATTCGGCATTGCCCTGTGCTCTCTGATGAGGCTGTTTTTTGAATAAAATAGAACTTTGCATTGAGCTGTTCTTGGTGTAGCTTGTATTTAGAGGAGACGAGAATGAGGGACAACTCATAACCAAAATTTAGCCTAATATTTTTTCTTCTTTGTGCATTGCTAATGGTAGGTACTGGATGTGGGGGAATTGCTTTGCTGCACCAGTCTGGAAGCTTTAGGATAGCTCTGACCAAAGTTGCAGGCCTTGCTGCAGATGTGCCTTGACTTTACTAAGCCACGTGACTGGTTTTGATGTGCTCTTGGTTCACGGCAAGTATCTTTCAAAGGTAATCTGTACCCTCTGGCACTGAAGGTTGTCACATGTCAAAATACGATGACCTGTAGCGGAACTTTCTGGTGTAGAAGTTTGATGGTGACTACCCCTCTTCAGCAACTGGGATGGGGTTTGCTAGCAAAAGGCCTGATTACCATGGTATGGTCAAGGGATCAACAGATTCACAGTCACGATTAGCAGCTCAGGGCTGGCAATGCAGGTTCCTCTGCTGTTGGTTGTGTCTTAAACCGATGTCATCTGCAATCAGTGGCGATTCAGTACGGACCTTTCATATACCCTCTTGTTGCCTTGACAGTTCACCCCAGTTACAGGGGATTTCAGGTCCCTCAAACTTTACTTGCTCAAAGATAATGCTTTTTGAAAACCCGGGCTTGACACGGGACACTTATTTTATTCATTAATTTCATCTTTGCAAAGATAGTGTGTTTGTTAATACACTGTAAGTTGAGGTGAGATAAAAGATCTAAGAAACTGAACTCAAGTTGCCTGAGTCCTGTCTGGTGTATGTTTAATGAATTTTTCCCCTAATCATCCATTAATATGTATGATAAAAATAAACATGGCAATTGGACAGCTCAGTACTAAATACTGTTCTGAAGGAAAACCACATTGGGTAAACTAAAACAATTGCACTTCTTACTGATCTACACAATGCATTTCATTTAAAAGGAGAATGTATAGTATTTGTAGTATCCTACCACATACTGAAACTTTTAGTGTAAACTGCCACTTTCTGACTATCACATATTGAAATACTTGTGGCGCATAGTGAAATTTATGTTACATAGTGTAAAATATATAGTGAAACCGAACTGATGTATAATGAGATGCACATGTGCCTGCAATGACTTATCAGTTCCATTATTTTCTTACTAACATTATTTTCATAATCAAGTTTTTCTGGGTCAGAGGAAGACAATGGTGAAGAACCAGGGCTGGTATTAAAATGGGAAGTGTAGACTCAAGCTTGCACAAAACCCCCATCAAACCGAGTTATTCTTTGTCCTTATCTGAGATAAATTCTAAATGCAAAGTCTGCTAATGGTTACAACATGTGTGTCTTTCTCTGCCAAAGCTTCCTTATGAACATCAACATCACTGCAGTCAGGGAAATACCACTAGCCACAAGCGGAGAGGCCGAGTGCCCAATTCTCAGCAGCTTTTTACCAGGACAGGGCTGCTGTGTGAGGGACCCTGGTGACATGTGTGGAGCCTTTGAGGAGCACCCGAAGGTTGGGTCATTCAGATCCATTCAGATCTTATGAGAAGTGGGAGCCGGTCACCTTGGACCCGACCTCCTTCATTCACCAGTGCCCTGGACCTCCTGTGAAGGCTCAGAGCGGATGGGAAGCACTGGTGGTGGCTACAACCTGCAAAAATTCCTTCTCTGCTGCTTAGATTTGTTTTTTTCTTACTTAGCCAGGTCCTGACTACACAGCCAAGCATCCCTGCCGGGCAGGGCAGACAGACTGGCCACTGGGTGTGCCCCGCTGCTGCCAGACGAGGGCTGTGGCAGCTGGTCCGTCCGCTGCTGGCCTCCTGGCGACCCGAGGCACTCCTCTGTGGGACTGTCATTTGCAATTCACACTTGCTGTCCAACCTCAGCCATCGTTTGAGCTGAGGGTGTCATCTTCTGGACTGGCTGAACTGGGAGGAGGTTTCATTCCCATCCTGGTGGACTGTGGTCTTGCAGATCCCACCTGGCACAAGGCTGTAGTACTTCTCCAGCCCTGCTCGCTCCTGTACAGAGCTTCCCATTGGACTTGGACCAGAAACAAAGTGCTGTCTCTAACAACTGGCCAAAAAAGAAACTGAGATCCCAATGCTGTTCAACCAAAGGAAGGGGAAATAAATCACAAATTTCACATCTCATTGACCAATCCTACTCCAAGCTTGACTGGAGGCTTGAGGGTTTTTTATGGGTTGTCTTTCACCTGGTTTTGCACCACCGCCAGTATGACCAAAGCATTTAATAGTTGGAAAGTGGTAACAGCAATGAAGTTCCCTCTTTATGATCAGCCTCGTAAGCACTCAAGTCAAGATGCGTTTGTCTCATCCTAACCACTGGAGTACTGGCCTTTTGCTACACCAAAACAATCCAGGATACACCGAAATTGAAAGAAGACCTTCCTACTTCATGGCTATTGTGCAATCAATGCTCATCAAGGATGGTTGACGGCACAAGACAAAACACACCCTGTGTTTGAGGGTAAGGTATATTAACCTTTCCACTTGGAATGCCTAATTGCTCAAATATTGCCAACATTGTTCAGACTGCCAGATATGTCAAGGAACAGGCAGAACTGGAGGGACAACTCTATATAAGGGGCATGACAAATTTATTGGGTAAATTGTTTGGGAGTGCTTAACCCTTCTCTCTGTTCTGTTTTGTTGTGGTTTTTTTGTAAGGACAACTGCCAAGCAGAGTTGATCATGACTAATTTGTGTGAGGAAATAGCACAGTTAAACAGCGACAACTAGTTTAATTTCACTTGTTACCAAGAAGGCCTAACTTAAGTTTCAGAAGGAGATGAAAGGTAAATTTGCCATTTGCCATCTATGTTTTAAAAGCTACAAGACAGCTTGGAGAGAGTTGTGTTTGGCATTGATCATGCCACCTCTGTCTTTAGAGCAGGCAGAGGGCACAAACACCATTTGATTCCTATGCGTACCAGGACAAAAGGTCTCCAAAGCATCTCATTTGTCTTTTGTTTTAATTCTTCCCCATTCCCGACTTTTAAAAAATCATTCTAGAGAAGTACATTATGTTATCCCCATAGCAGGGCGGAGCATCTACAGGTTCCTACATGTGTCAATGCCAAAACCAACCAAGATGATACAGAAATGGTAAAGAAGAAATTATCTTGTGGAAGAAGAATAAGTAAGCAGGAAAAAATATCTTAAGTATCTGAGCATCAGCTCCAGCAAACAACGTATTAGGCCTGAATACTTCACAGGTGGTACAACCACCTGCTTCCTCTTTTTTGCCCTCTCTTATCTCCTCTGAATCAAAGGGTGTGACACTGAGTGGATGAGCTACTACGGATTTAGACAACATTGTAGAAGATGATCAGTTAACAGGGAAACAGAAACCTTTCAGAATACTAGGAGGAAAATTCATACCATAATCCCAGAATAATAGGTTTTTTAATCTTTGGTTGTTTCCTTGTATGATACAAGCTACTGTCATCCACCTCTCCTCATCTTCACTGAGATAGACCATTTCCTTCTAAAAGATGGTTGTTTCAGACCAAAACACTTACCAGTTTCTTCATCTCTGTGCCTGGATTGTTCTTTTACCAATACAGAATAGAGCAAAATGACTGCAACTTTTCAAAGGCAGCATATAGAATTATTGTCCTTTTAAGCTAACTTCAGGAGGCTTAGCTCATGGCTGAGCTTTCCTAAGATTGGTCTTAAACACGGTTCTTTTAAATGCTTCTGCATAAGTCAGTCTTGATTTAAATGTCCACTACGTAGGTTGTAGATGAAGATTGTCCAAAATCAAGCTGCCAAGCTGGACCTGCCTTTTGCTGAGCTAGGTGAGTACCCGTGGGGAGGCTGAAGGTAAATGGCTCTTGTAAACATTAGCAGCTTAGTGATGTTCTCAGCATCCACAGGAAAGCTGGTAGTGGTCACTTGACAGTAACAGGGACACGCTTGGCTATTGTGAGCCCAGTTATTTTCTCCCCTGGCTGCCCATATCCATCCATATAGATGTCAGTGAGTGAACAAGAGCAACAGCTCCACATCACTGGATTTTCATCTCCAGGGAGAAGGATTAGCAAAGCAAGATGTATCAAAATAAGGAAAACTCCAAAAAAGGGACTAAATTTGCCGTATCAGCCCAGCAAAACACTTAAAGTGAGCTATGGCAGCAGGCTTCTTAGGAGCTACAAAGCATTGTGGACATTATAGTTTGTCCAGTCATGGGTGAAGTTTCATGCCTCAGAGTCAAGTCAGAGATGAGAAACTCTGGGCCTTTCAATGTGAGAGAGCTGAATCTATCAAAATAGTTTCACTTTGCATTTACAGACTGTGAAAAGATGATCTTCCTTTCCCCCCGCTTTTATTTTTTTCTTTTTTGTTCTTGGTGTTTCATCTCACCCTTGCCCTTAGTTGTGTGGGTCCCCTCGCTTGGGAAGCACCAGGTTTTCCAAAGAAAAGGCAGTGTTTCACTGCTTCCCTCCCTCAGGAAGTCTCCCTCTGAGCAGGCTGAAGAAGCGGGTGGCTACCACCCCCCATGGCCAGAATGCTGGTCGGGCTGGCAGCACTGGCAGGGAGCTTGGAGCTGCCGGGACACTCACTGATAAGGCAAGAGGATGGGGATGGGTGCAGGGAAGGGGAAAGGATGAGAAGGTAACAGGGGTGGAGATAAGGAGCATGGGGCTCACCACACACCCCTGCTAGTCTATGTAACAAGTGACAGGCTGCTCCTAGCAGCAGTGCCACGGCCAGCAGAGCTGGCAGCTGGATTCATGGAAAACCCTAATCCTGCTGCATTGTACTGGCATACATCAGGCCAGCCATGAGGCAGGACAAATCTCGCTGTTACGTGTGTGTTCTAAAACCTGGGACCTTGCCCAGGCAGCCTGTGAGAAGAGCACGAAGGCAGCAAAGTCAGGCACTCGGAGGTTGAGAAAAGCCAGAATTAAGGCTGAGTCAGACCTCTATGGATGTGTGTAACAATGTGGTCTTAACAGGACACGTTACCTTTCTTCATAGCCTTTGACATTGGGAACCAAAGGAGGCTCTAATCTGGAAACATGTTTTTCACCAGCTGTTACGCGGGGAGTTGTGATAGTCACTCTGAATTCTCAGACTGAAGTATAGTAGTCTTTGGGTTTAGGTGCTAGATTTGTAGGTATGGAGGATTCCCAGTAAACCCTGAAGTTAGGATGAGCTATGCTACAATCAAATATCACTTCTATTGGGCTAAACTGCCCTGGAAGGTCTGGGCACCCAAAGAGAATATTTGACGTGCAACTCCTGTATTTTGTTTCATTTTCTGTCACGCATAGGGATACCACCTTCCTCTCCTGCGTGGATATTGAGTGACAGAGGTGAAGCCTTCAGCTGCCCTCCTGATGGGCCCACCAAAAGCACCAAGAAGCAACTGGCCCCGGCTGGAGAGCAAGGCAGGAGCACAAAGACCAGAGCTGTGTGGCCAGCAGTGGAGGTGAGAGGAGAAGGAGGGCATCTCTGCTTTGTCCTGCACAGGGTGAGCATCTCCCACCTTGTGTGCTGAGCAAGGCAGAAGTCCTGTGGGTAAACCAGGATGTGATCCTGCAAGCAAGGGCTGCTCCTGAAGCTTATGTGTGGACAAGCTTAACTAATTCTGGCATTTCATAGCTTTTTGGTGCTTGACATTGCAACCTTGCTTGTGTTACCCTAATGTGGGGAGGGAGGTGTGCGTGTATGTGAGTGAAAGTAGCGTCAGCGTTTTGATTAGAACAAGGTTTCCATCAGATATAGACACTTGTCCAACCTGATACCTGCTTGTTTCCAAGAGAGGTGAAGTGAAGGTCCCCTCAGATTCAGCACCCTCCTAGGGGCCTGGGCTTTTAATGGTTTGTAATATTTCTGGCAACAGATGAGAGCTAATACATAGTGTTTAAATCTGGGATGAGTTGTTGACCAGCTGTGGTCTATGTGAAGAGATACCAAACACTTCTCTTTGGATAATGTCAGTTCCAGCCTGCAACCCACATGTGGGTCAGAAGCAGGACCGAAGCCCAGCAAAACCAACCCATTTAATCTCCTGAAACCGAGTGTTTGGTGCCGTCGTCCTCTAATGATTCAAACGGATCAGGAGATTTGGGGTGAGCTGGCTCCTTTTTCAGTGTTGCACGTGGGTTGATACTGGTGAGAGGTTTCTGCCCTTCTGTCTGCACCAGAGAGGTAAATTAGTTAAGCAGAGGCATAAATTATTTGCATGCAGCTGAGGTGGCAAATGTGTTATCTTAACAGCAGAAAAGGAAATGGTTCTCTATAGATTATTAATTACTGAAAAAGCAAAGGCATGTCTTTTGTTGCAGCCACACCACTGGTCTGACTGTTGGGTAGATACGGATCAATATCCCCCCTTCCTCCTCACCCCCCCTCGCTCTTCACATTTTCACTTAAGCTGAGGTGAAGAGGTTTCACTTTAATTTATGTCATTCTTGTATTGCCAAATGGCATGCCAGAGCAACCGAAGCGGGCGTGATCTGACTCTCTGGTGTGTGCTCTCACATGCAATCCCCTCGTGGGAAAATGCTGAGAGAAAATGGAAATGTAAGCTCTGCACCTAGCCACTGTGGTTTCTTGGGTTTTTAATAGTCCTTCATTCGTAAGCTCATTGGGGCAGGGAGAGTTTTTGTTGCATTCAGGGTAGTCCTAGCTCGTAAGTGAGGACTTCTAAATATTACGATATTCCAGATAGTGCTATAAGCAACTTGTTCTCTCTATGAACAACAAAAATGCATGCTGTTACATATCAGAGGATCTCAAAACAAGGTACAAATATTAGTCTCACACCACAACTTCCACAAGTCTTATAACTATTCTACAAATGAGTCGGGCACTGTATGGGAAGGTCAACTGACTTGTCCCAGCCCTCGCTACCAGTTAGTGAAGGTACCAAAAGTAGAACCCAGGCGCCTTGGCTCCTGAGTCCCCGTCCTTCCTGCAAAATTTAGCTCTGGCCTTGAAGTTCTAAAATTTCTAGATAAAAAAAAAAGTCTGTCTTTAAATATCCATTGTCAAATAAGCTTCCATGTGGATACGCAATTACATGGAAAATTAATTTTAAAAGCACCCCAAATGCATCAGGGACAGCACCAACAGGCCTTCCCAGTCTTTAGTAACTTTAATATCCCAAATCTGGAGGAAATAAGAAGCTGTAGCTGAACTCTGTGGCTGGGTCCATTCCTGATTGCATTTGTGCAGTCAGTCTCACATTGGGTTGAGGTGTTCCCTTGTGGCTAACGGGCGCAGAGGGCGTTGGAAAGTGGGAGGCCAGCAGCAAAGGACTGCAGTTTAGGATGTTCATGTCTAACCAGACTCTTAGAGTGTTTTGCAGGGGTGAGTGCAGCTTCGGGAGAATGGGCTTGATGTCAGGGAGGGCCCTTGTTTTCTGGCCTCCTTAATTTGGACAACTAGCTGAGATTTTGAAGGAAATTGGAGAGCACTGTGCCTCCGGTATGGTCTGCACACTTTGCTCCTCTCAACTGGGTGCTCCCTAGCAGAATAAGGATAGTCCTGCCCTAGACAGCAGAAGGGCCCATGCCACATTGCTCCTGCCCTGGTGGAGTCTGGACCACTTGTCCATGGCAGGGCAGAAGGTGCTGTACCTGCAGCCACTGTTCCACCTCATCTCCTGGGGCTCCTTTTTGAGCTCAAACAAGGCAAGTGACTGTGCAGCAAACGCCACAGTCATTCCTGAATGTTGTATGTGGGGGGGTGCGGGGGGAGATTAGAAACATCAAGATCTGAGGGAGGAAATCTGCACGTTGCTCACAGCTGCTATGTAGGTCATAACTTCATTTGAGAAACAGGCAGGTATTTTGCAAACAAGGCTCCAAGTCAGTGGCAGTGCATGGCACCCAAGGAGGGCGAGAGGAACCTGGGTGTCCTGGGGAACTGTGCTGAACAACTCCCAGACGGCTCCAGATTCAGAAGGGTATTTTTCTGCAGGTGGCGACTGCTGAGGCTTCTGGGGGGGTCTCTGCAGGGAACAGGCTTTTTCTGGAGGGTGATGGAGCACTGGGGCTGTGGCTGCCGGGCTGGTGGCTGTACAGGACCCCGCAGTCAGGAGATGCAGAGATGGATGGTGTGGGGCATCTCTTGGTTGCAGCCCATCTGGGGACAGTGGGACAGGCAGCTCAGACATTGGTGTGTAGTCGTCTAAAAGATGGGCGGTTTTAGTAAAAAGTTGTAAAGATAGCAAATCTGATTTGGAAATCAGCTGGGCACAGGGGTTACTGTTTGAGACCGGGAATCTTTGCAGCAAAACTACAGCTGCTTCCCAAGGGCTGTGGAAGTACCTGCTCTGCCCTTCCCTTGCTGCTGTCTCTAATTATGGGCACAATTTTGGTTTGTGGCTCGTGGCCAGGCTTGCTCAGGGCAGCCCAGGGAGGAATGGGGTTGGACAAGCATCTCCTGCAGCTGCCCAGTTTGCAGTGGCCAGGCCAGGTCCACAGTGCTGGGGCATCGGTGAAAGGGATCAGAGGGGCTTGTGCAGGGTTTCAGGACAGTGGGGATATAGGAAAAGAGGCCCTGCCCTGAGGTCCCAGCTCTGCTCCCCAGGGTCCCTGCCAGGGTCTCTCAGGGTGGTGCTGAGGTTGCGGCTCTCGAGGTGGCTTATTACCCTGCTGATCAGGGTGTGAAGGTTTTGGCAGACTGGGATGCTCTGGTGAGAAAAAGCCCTGTGGTCGTCACCTTGCTTGCTTTTCTGTGCTTCAAGCATATTTTCTCAGTTTGCAGTATCAGGGGGCTGGGTGCACCATGAAGCTATTTGGATTCTGCGTTGATAAGGCGAGTGCAAAATGTCCCCGCAGCTCTCGAGAGCAGAATCAAACTGAAACTCACCACTCAGAGTAGAAAACACATAACACCCACAGCTACAGACATGCACAAATTGCTGCAATATGGGTTAGAAAAGGAGCCCCGTTCTGCACCCTCTGGTCTCATTAAAAACACACACACAAAAATCTTCTCTGAATGACTATAAGCACCAGTGTGTGTTCTCTCCTGAACACCCAACTAACTTGTAACGGCTTATTAAAAAGGCAAATTTTCACTTTTCATGTATCCTTGCTCCCTTTCGCACCTGGTTGCAGTTTCTATGACATTTTTAACTTTTGTTTTTTTCATGGCTGGTTGCGAGTAAAGTGAGACCTCTCGGGGACACCACCCAGCCTGGTTAACTGGGCCCCACCTGGGGGGCATGGCCCCAGCATGGCCAGAAGAAACCAAAACTTCCCTACTTACCAAAGATTTTCTGCATGGGGCTTTGAGGCTTATGAAAACAGCAGGTCTTGTCTGTAAAGACACACAGGACCTGTCCTTTAAACAAAGCAAAGGCCATTTCAATACAGAAGGTAGACTGAGGACAGGGGAAAGACAACGTCTCCTGTGATTCGCAGGGGGACAGTCCTTCACGCGGCAAGTTTTGCCATAGGAAAGATGGAGGGAGGCTGGGAACCAAGGCTATAATATCCAAGAAATCCCCTATGGATCACAGCCTGCACTCCTCTTCCTGCCCGAGGTTAAGCCACTGCAGCTGCTCTCCACTTTGCTCCTTTAAGTTATGATTTAAGCTGTAAAGCTCAACTGGCAAAGGCAGGGACATTGGGGTCTTCCTAACCTTAAGTCCACTATCATGTTGTGATAGCTGAGTCCTCAGCTTGGGCAAATTGGGAAAGAGGTTCTCAGCATTTGGTTTTGCTTGCTGTGCGTGGCGTCAGTGTTGCAGGAATCATTTCTCTTCCTAGCACAGTGCAGCCACTTTGGGCAGGAATGTTGTAAGGAATCTCACTTGGTCCTTGGATAAGGAAATGATCAAGGACTTGCCTATTCACAATTAATAGGAAAAAAAAAAAAGAGCTGAAGGCCTTTATTAATCATTGCACAATAAGGAAGTCATACTGGTTTGGCTCCCTTCAATGGGGCTATTTGGTCACACCTACCTAAGTGGTTTGGCATCCCAACCATCTCCCCTCAAGAAGCCAAGGAGGAGGGAAGAGCCACTGCGCCCGCGTGCCACCAGGGTGCCTGGCCACCGACTCGTGAGACAGGAAGAGCTCTGAGTGCCTATCTCCCTTTCCTGGAGCTCTGGGCATCTCTTTTCCGAGATCTTTGCCTGATGCACACACCAGTGTGGCCCTGTGCTCTGGGCACAGGTTTCTTCCCCAAGCCCTGGCATCAAAAGAGCAGAAGTTCACACATGCCCTGTGCCAGAGTTTATCCTCTGCCACCTGCTGGGGAGGGTCTCCTCCTAGGGGTGTTTGTCACCCACTCAGTGACTGCAGCTCCTTGCCCCTCTGCCTGGCTACTGCCTGGGGTCTGGCTTACCTCTCGTGGCTGTCAGTCTGTTTAGCCCCCAACTCCAGAAAGCAGTTTGTGGCCAGATGTGATGGCTGGTAGGTGCCTCTGAAGTGCCAGCGACGGATGTTCAGACACTGAGCTTCAGGCTACATCATCCTGCTCTAGGAGAGGGTGTCAGTGAGAATTTTATAGCAAGTGGTAGGACAATATCAGCACCGGATGAGAGACAGTGCTTCAGGAGCCCAGGGTACGTACATCTCTGGTATCTTTCCCAGGTGAGCTTGTGCATGCTGAAGTTCGCAGAGCTGAGCAGACCAAGCCAGCTGAGCCTGTGCTGCCTCAAAGTGGAAAACACCATCACAATCTTCCCTGTTCCACATTTTCCTGCACAGAGCACCATTCGACTTCTGCCAAGCTGCAAGCTGTCATGGTGGAGGTAAGGAGGCTTGGTGTTGCAGCAGAAGGCCATATCTACTTGAACGCATCTCTGAGCAGTTCACACCTGATCCCTCTAGCACAGAACAAGAACAGAACTTTGCATCCGACACAGGCACAGAGGCAGTGGGGGCTTGGTGGGGATTAGCAGCTCCTCTCCCCTTTGGCCATCCCTGTGAAGTGCTGGGAAATCTTCCCCAGCCACTCTTAAATATAAGCAAAAGCAGGTCATGCAGCATGTTGGAAACCCTCAAGCCTTCTACTGTTGACTGCAGTTAGTGCAAGTGTGGCATCAATGGGTGTGCAAATGTGCTACTTGCCCAGCACTTCCACGTGCTGCTTGTGGGAATGTGAACAGCAGTGGCCATGCTGGCTGCAGGATGGGCCTTCTTCAGCAGCTAGTGTGAAAACACCCATGTTTTGGGGAGCTGTGTTGTCTTTGACAAAAAGTCCTGTTTTCCTGCTGTTCAGGCAGGACTGGTTAGTGCTGAAGTTGCCAAAATTTCATAGAATCACAGAATGTTAGGGGTTGGAAGGGACCTCTGGAGATCATCGAGTCCAACCCCTCTGCCAGCACAGGAACATCCAGGGCAGCCCACACAGGAACAGATCCAGGTGGGGCTTGAAAGTCTCTAGAGCAACCTCTCTGGGCAGCCTGGGCCAGGCTCTGTCACTCACAGTGAAGTTTTTCCTCATGTTGAGGTGGAACTTCCCTGTGTTTGCCCTTGCTACCATCACCTCTCGTCCTATCCCAGGGCACCACTGACAAGGGACTGGCCCCTTCTACTTGACCCCCACCCTGCAGAGATTTGTAGCCATTCATAAGATGCCCTCTCAGTCTTCTCTTCTCCAGGCTAAACAGGCCCAGGGCTCTCAGCCTTTCCTCAGCAGAGAGATATTCCAGTCCCTTCAGCATTGGACTCCCTCCAGTATTTCACTGTCCCTCTTGTACTGGGCAGAACTGGACACAATACTCCAGCTGTGGTCTCAGTAGCGCAGAGTGGAGGGTGAGAAGAACCTCCCTCAGCCTGCTGGCCACGCTCTGCTTTATGCACCCCAGGATCCCATTGGCCTTCCTGGCTACAGGGGCACACTGCTGTCCATGGATAGCTTATTGTCCGCCAGGACACCAAGGTCCCTCTCCATGGGGCTGCTTTCCAGTGGGTCTCCCCCTAACCTCTACTGGTGAAAGGGGTTATTCCTCTGCAGGTGCAGGATTCTACACTTTCCCTTTTTGAACTTCATCAGGTTTGCCTTTGCCCAGCTCTCCAGCCTGTCCTGATCTAGCTGGATGGCAGCGTATTTCTATCTGTGCCCTCCACGTCCCAGCCTGGGCGACTGCCTTTTCCCTGCCACTCTACCCTGACCCTGCACCGAGGAGGGAAGCCTCCATCTCAATGCCAGGGCAGCCACCTCGATGCCATCGGTGACTTTTTCTTAGGCCACCATGACGGGTTGTGTTTTGCAGATACCTGCCCCATGACGGGTGCATTCCTTAGCCACACCGCATCCACTCAGCCCTGGCTCACGTAGTAATTAGCCAAGTGTTTCCTGGCTGCCTTTAATTATGGCCACAACTATTTATTTCCCTTGCACTAATGTAACTTACACCTCTGAACGACAGCAAAGACTTTGGGTTGCATCCCGCGCAGAGCGCGGTCCCAGCACGTGTTGGGACGCAGCCATGCACTGGCAGCCGCTGATTTGAACCCGAAGGGCTCATCATACTCCATCAGTGAGTCACATTTTTCCTTTTCGACTGCAAGGTCACAATTGCCCTCGCTGGGGATTCGTGGTGTTTCCCCCAGCACCCAGCTGAGAGACACTGGGCTTTATGAACCAGCCAGAAGGGCAGAAACCTCCTTAAAGCTGTGTTGGAGTCTATCATCTCTGCCGTCATTCTCCTCGTCCTGTGGCACAGCAGCTCAGCTGGCAAAGTGCACATCACCTTCCTGGCCCCATCGCGCTTGGTCCCCCAATCTTCTCAGGCCGATGGCATCGAGCTGGGCTGCCCAGAGGCAGCCCACGGCTCTGCGCTGGGGGCACGTGGCCTTACGGGGCTGCATTTCATGGTGGTGCCCCAAATGATGAGCTGTTCCCCCTGCACCTTGCCAATGCCGTGGCAGTCGGCTGAGCCGGGCTGGGGTGGGGGTGGTGTTGCCATGGCTGGAACCCACTGTATTTCTGGTCACAACACATGACCTCAGAGGCTTCCAGCCGGATTGGGGGCTGCCAGAAACCAAGGCAGCAGCTGTTGGGCTCAGCCTCGTGAGGCTGTGATCTATAATGTGCATTGTCTTTTTATGTAATGTGTTTTATTAAACATCTTCTAAAGCTTACAAGTGTCCCCAGGACATAACTCTCCAGAGCAACGTAACGCTCTGCCAAGTAATGAAGTATGATTTATGGCGGTAACGGTTATCCTATGGTTGGGGGTTTTTAAATTATTACAGCAATAGCTCTGTCGAATATAGGAATATAACATGCTGCATTTGGCACGTTTATGACAACAGTGCTCTGGTTTTCTTAACTCCACAGTTCAGTGCTGGCAGTATTTCAAATTCTTGAGACAGATGTTTAAATGAATTTTTTAAGAGGACAGTGAAATACTTTTAAAGCATCATATGGCGTTGAGTGTCTCAATATGAGCAGGAACATTATTTCTTTAACGTTCAGGTAGGGCAGGGCAGCACATGGCCTCTCTGGTTTAGATCTGGTGGTAAATGATGGAAGTAGCAAATGTTGACTTAACTTTTCTGGGGCATCCTGGCCTGTTGTTACATTTTGGCTGGGGAGGTGGTGGAGGAACAGACACTTGACCTTCTCCTGGATTTAGTTCACGTTCGCGTCTCATTTGCGAGCAGTGAAAACAGATCCACATTTGTTTTGAGTGCAGTTCCCACCGTGTTGATACAGGACTAAGTGGTCTCACACTGACATCGTGAGTGTGTCATTGTGGTCCCAGTGGTTAAGGTTTCAGGCCACAAATGACAATCATTTGGAAAAATGTAAATGAGAACCCTGGTCACATATCTGCGAGGCAGATAGCAGTCAAGTATTTCCATCAAAACACCGAAAATCCTTGGGTTTATTAAAAAAAAACCTTAACTTTTTTTTTTTTTTCTCCTTTTGAAAGTGTCAGCTAAAACTGTCGTGAGTGCCGTAATGAACCAAGCCAGGCTATTTGACTCTGGCATTGCTGTTTGCAGCTTTCAGTCACGGAAAATCAGAGCCCCCAAAGGCTGACGTCAGCGTCGTTGGAGACGTCATCACCCTTGGCGTAGCGCGTGTTTGTGGCTGGAAGGGGAAGGCGTCCCACAACGAGGCCGCACACGCAGCCCACGCAGAGAGATTGAAGACAAGGAAAGCATCAGTAAGCAATGAACACTTATATTTAATTTACATTTGACAATTTGCACATAAATAATGATGTAAACCAATACGTAAACATATGATAGTTTGTTGTTCTAGCAAAGTAAAAAGCCTGTTAACTTTGGTCAGAGTCTTTCTTAAGAGAGACAAAAAAAAACAAAAAACAAAAAACCAACCCCAAAACACTGTTGATTGTTGCTACATTCACATGTAAAAATTCTAAGGGAAGGGGGAAAACAGTAAAGAGAAGTAACAATTCTTAAAGCTGATGCATATAAATTCTTGTAAAATTTGTATCAAATACAAGCACTACAGGCAAATAATAGGAAAAGTGTGTGTCCAGTGACAGCGTAGTGATACTTTGGTTTATCCTACAAGTACTATAGTTATGAACTATTGCTACATTTAAAAGATGTCAGCCTCACACTTTGCAAGAGTGGAAATGTAATGAACTGTAGTCCTTCAAAAGCTGTGGTGAGACTTGTATTTCAGGATGGGTTTGGGTTGTGTGCTTAACGGAAGGCATTAAAAGGAAGTTTGCTGATAAAAAAAAGGTCACCGAATCCGAGGTGGCTGAAGTGGGCTATCTGGAAATTTGTAAGACAAAAAGATACACGTGGAGGGGGTGTGTGTAATGATGTGATCTATTTCTGTGAGTTGACTGCAACTCGTTGATGTCAGGGGAAAACAAGACGAGGGGCTCATCCCAGCTAACTTCCATCCTGCCCTTCATACATCAGGCACAGGTCGTATTTGGCTTCAAGTTCTTTCAGGAACATTTTCTGGCTGTTTGTTCACTGACCACCCACCTCCTTCCCCTCAGGAGACACTGCCAGGAGAGCAGGGGACCGACGACCCCTGTCCTGCAAACAGGGTCACCCCCACCTAATCCTTTTAAGGCGCCGTGTGTGGGGGACGATCCTAACGAAAGGTGGTCGCGCCTTTAGGCTTCGCGGGCCAGAGCCCGGCGCTCACAGGCAAAAAATGCATAAGCACAACCTTGGGGT
>JANHFX010011317.1:96534-114488 GCA_027560015.1 Chloroceryle amazona
GTGGGGGACGCTGCTCACGTAAGGTGGTCGCAGCTTTAGGCTTCGTGGGGCCGAGCCGCGCGCTTGCAAGTGATAAATGCCTTAGGACAACCTTCTGGTTCTGAGGTCATTGGTAATATGCAAAAGTGGATAACATTTGATTTTCACACTTAGATGAAAAATAGGTTTTATTACACGGTTTGGCTCACAACTTAAGTGGTATAAATATATATACATATACATATATAGTATAGTGGTATAAATATATCTATAAATATACATGTATTCTTTGCTACACCTCAAACATCACCGTAGCATCTTTGGGCTTAGCAAAACAAAAAGATAAAAGGATGTGCATTCTATCTTTCCCTGTGCACATTTTGGTTTCTTTTCTAAAGTAGCAAAGCATTTAGATAAAACAGCATTGTCTGCACCACTGGACACAAGCACTGAGGTAATTGTTGTTCAACAACTTTGCAATGCCCTTTTCTTCTTTAATTAAATTAACCACAAAATGTACAAACACAAATACTGAGAAAAATCTGGAGTCGTACAGGAAGGAAGAAAAAAAATATGTATGTGCCAGGAAAGGACTTTGTTCCCCACTTCTACCCAGTCAAAGTGGGAGAGGAAAATACAAGTAAAACTTAACCCCTTCTTTTGCAGGGAATCTATCTTTTTTTTTATTATTTTTTTTTTTTATTATTTTTTTTTTTTTATCCCTGGAAGGCTCTGGCCAAACCCAAAAAAAGATTGAAGAAAGAAGTTTGCCCCAAACCTCCTTTTAGGCAGAACGTTAAGAATATTTGTGTGATTGCTTTTAAACTGCTTTTGGAAACAAAAGAACATGAGTTTTATTTTGGAAGAGCCAGTTTAAGCTGATGCATTCCTTTGGTCATAAAGTTCCATGCCAAGGTGTGGGGCTAGAGCTGTTTTTCCAAACCCCTGTGGTATTGTCCGTGACAGGGAGGTGGTTGCTGTGCCACATCTGTTCCGGGTAGCGCTGCAGGTAGAAGAACCTCTCTCCTATCCTCCAAGAGGCAGAGGTAGCAGTTTCTTCCCTGCTTGCTGCTATACTCGGTTGTTTGGTTTGGTTTGTTTTTTTTCCTTTTCAATTCCCAGTGGGGTGATTTGCACGTAAAAGTACAGAGCATTTTTTTCAAACCAATGGATCTAAAATTGTGTATGTCGAATGTCCAACTTTGGCAATAAGAAAAACCACATTTGTTTAAAAGACATCGGTACATAAAACACATTTACTGAAACCCCAATCTTAGGTTCTTAAAACAGATGTGCAGAAAAAAAATATCTACAAAGAATGGCCATAAAACAAAAAATAAAAACATTTAAAGTAAAAATTACAATGAATTTTCCAGTCATTGTAAACATTTTCCTAATTATTGCTTTTAGAATGATTAATTGCATAATAAATTATGAAGTACTATCATTGAAAAAATAATTATGGATAGATGATTGTCTTTTAGTAACTGGCGAGGCAATGCGCAATCCTTTGCCCCTTCTTATGCCCTGAGAAAACAGTAACTTTGGAGTTCCTTCTTTCAGCTGGAGAGCGTAGGGAAACTACTGTAAGCCAAGATTGCTTTGCAGCATTGAAACTATGTACAAGCAACTGCTACAGGCACCCTGACTTGCCAAGTCATAAATTAAAAAAAAAAACAAACAAAAAAAAACCAACAACCAAAACCAAAAAAAAAACAACCAAAAATCACTTTGCCAAAAAGTCTTAAGGGTCCATCGGTTCAACTGTTTCTTGCTTGACCTTTACAGGTAACAGAGGTAGTGGGTGACCGTGAGGCAACTTCATAACTGACATATCTGACGACTCGTAAAGATTGCATCCTGAGGAGATAAGTCCATTTCCCAGGTTCCTCTGTAGAGACGCTTTCAGATTAGCTCCTTCCATTTCCCTCCTGAGCATGGTCAGTATATCCTTCTCCACGATCGATGTTAAGTCGATATTGTCCTCCACTTCTTCCAACTTGTCGGCATTGTCACTGATGTCGAACTTCTCGATCTCCTCGTTGATTCGATTCAGGTCCTCCATGGAGAGGCCAGAGGCAGGGGCGACCGGGCAGTTGCCTTTCAGGTGGACCTGGAGGCTGCAGAGGTGAATGTAGCTCTTATGGCAGTGGATGCATTTATGGGGCCGCTCCCGGGTGTGGAGACGCTTGTGCAGCTTCAGGTGCACAAACTGGGTGAATTTGGCCGGGCAGAGCTTGCACTGGTAAGGCTTCTCTCCAGAGTGGAGTCGCAGGTGGGTTTTGAGATTGCTGGTGCTGCTGAACCGCTTGTGACAAACCTAATGTGGGGGGTGGCAGAGAAACAGTGAATGAGTGGGAGGGGATTTTATGGTTTAAATTGCAGGTGCCTAGGAGGAGACGACAGGATGAAGCAGCAGCTTTTTCTATCTTCGCACTTTCTCACAAAGGGAAAAAATCCCCACCTGTTTTATTTAAATATTGCCAAATAGCGTTTTGAGCGTGGCCGATGTCAAAACTGTATCAGGCAGATGTTGCTCTGGGGGGCTAAAGGCAATCCTGCTGTCTCACAGCTGCTGCTGCACTGGGGCTGGAAGCGGCTGCGAGACCGACTCCTGACCCGAGCAGCCAGGGGTTTGCCACACAGCCCTCCCCGCACGCCGTACGGGGTGCGTGCGAGCCCTGCCCACCCCTTCACCCTCCAAGGGAAGGTATCTCTGTGGTGTGCTACGTACCTGACACTCGTGGGGTTTTTCTCCCGTGTGTACCAGATAGTGCTTCTGGAGGTGAGCCAGCTGTGTGAAGCCTTTATTGCAAGTCTGGCATTTAAATGGTCTCTCTCCGCTGTGTACTCGGAGATGCACCTACGGAGATACAAAGCAATTAACGATTTGCAGTTTCCAGTACTGTAACAAAAGTACTTTCAGATGTTTCTTAAAGTTAGTGGAAGACTCCCACTGCCAGAATACAACACTAGCTAGTTAATTAGGTGGTGTCGGTATTAAAACGCTGTCTTCACAACCCTGCCTTCTAGCTGGGGGGTGCCAAATTAAACCCAGACTGATAAATCTCCTAATGAGCCAGGGAGGCCTGTCCCTACTTTTCCCAGATAACATACAGAGAGAAACCAGAGCCCTCCATGAAAGGCTCATGTCTTACTCTCCACTGCCTACCTTAAGATTGGAGAGCTGGCCAAAGGTCTTGGAGCAAACGTTGCATTCATACTTAATCTTCCCGTTCTGCTTCTTCAGTGGGTATGGGAGGGTTTTGTAACCGGTCACATTCCTCTTGCTTTTAATGAGATTCATGGCTTCTTCACCACCGGTGGCAGCCAACACCACTGAGGTAGGTTTAGGTTGCATTATGTGTTCTGAGCTGGCTGCTGTACCAGCTGTGGGTGACCCGCTGGTAGGGCTGCATGGCTTGTCCTTCATGCTGGCAGCAGCGCCCGTGATAGAGAAGGCACTGTTAGGTGCTGGTATGAGGAAGTCTCTCGGATGATCAGGCTGCAGCAGTCGACGGCCTCCTTCACTGGGCAATGAACTGGGGAGCGTGGTGGGGTTCAACATGTGGTGGGAAAGGCTACCTCCGCTGAGCAGGTTGCCATAAAGGGGATACATCCTTGGGAAGAGGTTGAAATTGTTGATGCCGTTGATATTGTTCAACGCACTCAGATTATTACAGCTCATATTGAATGGAGGTAACAGGAATTTGGGGTAGTGGGGGCTATAGGATGGTAGAAAGGCAGGCGGGAGGTGGCCAGGGGGTGCGTATCCAGGATAAGACCCCAATCCTTCTGAGCCATACGATCCGTTCAAGTAAGGGTATGGCTCTCTGTGCTCTTGGGAAGTGGGTGCCAGCGGTGAAACTGTGATCCCTGGACTGCTGTGAGGGCTTGAACTCTTTAAACTTTGGTCTGGGCTGCTCCTCCCAGAAGGGCTCGGTGTAGCAGATGTCTGGATGGGCGAGTGAGTAATGTAGCTGGGCCTGTCCATCCCATAGGCTAAGGAAGCTTTCAGATAGTCTTCTGGAATGTGAGGTCGGATGGGGTAGACAACTCGAGGGAAGAAACACCTCTCCGGGCTATAGTTCTTATGCAAATCATCCAAGTCTTTTTCTGGAGTAACTGGTGAAATGTTGGTCTGGAAGAACTCTTTTGCTTTCGTAGGATTGGATTCCATTTTCAGGATTTCTTTCACACTGTGCTCCTTCTTTGGGGTGCTTTTCTGATAGAGCTCATCTTTATCAGCAGCGTGCTGCTTTGGATTAATGTGGGTTTGTGCTGAAATACAGAGACAAGGTAATGATTATTTAGATACGCCACTGTCATTATCTCTTTTCAAAACACAATGTAACCCCTACAGGTTTAGTGGGAAGGAAAGGCAGCTCTCAGAGATAAGCAATCATTTAACTACAAAAAACCTAGTTTTTGTGGGAAGAAATATCTGCTGGTAATAAATGTTAATAAAAAGCATCGTTAGTTTAAGGGATAGGCCAGTACGTACAGATTTGGACCATGATTCATTTGCAGAGTGCTAGCCTCCACTTTGCAAACTGCTATCACCTTTCTTTCCCCTTAAATTTGAACAGGGTGGCCAGTGAACGTCCATTTAAGCAGATTCCTCATAAACACGGCAACGAGCGCTTGTTCATGAGACAGGTTTAACAGAAGGACTTTGCAGAACGCAAGCTCCCAGAAATGTTCCTCAGCAAAGTAACAAGGCATGACAAATCGGCTTTTGCCAAACCGCAGCAGTCACTTCACCAGCCAGTTCAATTACTTACAGTACCAAAAAACCCATGGCTGGCTAGGATGAAAGCCTTCTTCAAAGGGAAGGTATTCTCCATCAGTAAACAGATCATTACTCATTAAATATACTGCTTAGGAACATCTACAACAAAGCAGACTATTTACTGCAGATTTCTGTGGCATTCAGTCTATGCAAAACTCCTCTGCTTACAGCTGTACTTTATAAAAAAAATGCTGAAGCAAAGCAAAAGAAAGCACGACTGGTTGGCTCCAGCTTAAGCTGAAATGTACACACAAAAAAAAGGGGGGGAAAAGGAAATATGTATTTAGAAAGAAATAGAAGCTAGCATCCATTTGGCTCAGTTCAGCACATAAGCTGTTTATTCGTAGTCAGAGACTCTACCTTGTTATCTGGACATAATGTGACATTAACAGTACACAGAAAGATGTCGTCAATAGATAGAAAAAAAGCAGTCTGCTTTTATCTATCCTCCTAAAATTAATAGTTATATAATCTTGAAATGGTGACTTGTAAGATATTTTATTACAGGGGAAAAAACTACAAGAAAGTTCCATATTCACAGTGAGTTCTGTGCAAGGTTTTCCATCGGGGGTACAAGTCAAGGCCGATAGGTATGTGACTTAAAAGCATCGCAGCTCTTTAGCCAAGTTGCTGCTTTTTTGAATGACTGTTCTTACTTCACTAACTGATGTGAGCAGCAGTTATTCTTGATTTTTGGAGGACAGTGTGGGAGGCTGGAAGAGGCAGCGACCATGCCGCCGCTTTCAACATGGATTCTTTGTTTCACTATTCACCACCCTGACAGAATCTATCATTTGGTAACATTACCCTATAAGGCAAAGAAATGGACATTTATTAAACATGTCCAAGAAAACAGTTGCTTTCAAAGCATGCATCTACTCACAGCAGCCCACTTTTACAGTAGCATCCTTTTTCAAACGGCAAAGTAGTAAGCAAATTTAGTTTAAGATTTACGGGCAGTTTGTATATTTTCAAGTTGCAAGGATATGCAACTGAAGAGTTATGTTTGATTGAAATATTTATGATAAAACAGAGCACGTGTTGTACAGCAAGCACATACACACCGAACTGTGCTAATAGCTTCCCAATTACTTCTGTCAAAGGTTAATGCAGAGCTTATACATATATATGTTTCAAAATATGTTACATATATATGTTTCAAAAACAAATTAATAGTGCATCACATTGTCTGGCATTAAAAGCCACCTACTTTCTTTGGTCAGTTTGTCTGTGCTCGTGGACTAGCAACTCATTTTCTACATCTCCACCCAGATTTTTGGTGCAACATAGAGGTCCTACTGAGTTTGAGAAGCCCCACAATGGCACTGTGGATAATATTATCTACATCTTATCAGCTGCCTGTCACCACGCCAGCATCTCAGAGCAAACATTCCCGGTGACGCTATCAGCTTTGAGAAGTACTGAGACCGGGAAGTATTGAAAGCTGGGCAGGGAGGGAGGGGAAGCAGGACTTGTGAAGCCTGGCAGCAGAAAAAATAAATAAATACCTTCTTATCAGGCCCCTATCAGTTTCTCAGTGGGGTCTGTCGAGCAGGAAGTTCAAATTGACACTTTTCTCTTTTCAAGAGGAAAAAAAAAAATCTGGGGGGAGGGGAAGAGGAAGGAGAAGTGCTGGCGCTGCTGGAAAAGTGATAGCGAAACCAGGGCTGCTTCAGCTGGAGGAACAGCTCACAGCTCCTACTGTCCCAGGTTTAAACGCCAGGGCGGGGGCTTACCTGCCTTGCGCACTGGAGCAGGCCTGGTAGGGACAGAAAGGAAGCTCACACCGAGAACCTGACTTTCTTTGTGTAGCAGGCCCATGTCCCCACTTGACAGGCTTAAAGATAATTGCTCTTTCCTTCCCTTCGAAGGTTTCCTGGTAAAGACTCGCCTCCTGCTAATTTCCATGGGTAGACAGAAGTTGCACTATTTAAAGATTCTTTTTCAAGTCTAACTGACAACTGTCGTTAGATTGCAAGCTATCTTTGGTCCATAAATCCCCTCTTGGCTTTTTCCCCTCCTACCTGAGCACAAGGGATATTTAGGAACGCCAGGGAGATCAAAACATAAACAAGCGTGTCAGCACTGTGTAAAATCAGAGAAGGTAATGTCGGAGGCCAAGGAGAGGTTCTTCTGTTTTCTGCTGAATGTGGATTTAAACCAGGGCTAAAACTGATGGAGAGGTTTACAGCCTTTCTTGTTGCCCTTAAAGGAGCCATACTTCAAGGTTAAAGAGATGTATTTCTTATAAATGGAACTAAAAAACCCATCAACTTGTCATTTTAGATTTAAGTTCTGACAGATCACAACATCTCCCCTCTTGGTCTTGAAATGCTTTTCTCCCTCCTACTCCCTTATACGTATATATGTATATATAAACTAAATACAGGTACATATTCTTCCAAGATCTGTCTAGTTTCTGTGGTCAGAGAGGTACACAGAAAAGAGGCCCACGACAAAACAAGAACAGTGCAGCTGCATTTGGAAGTTACTGATCGGGGGCGGACACAAAAAACCCCAGACATGCCCATATAGGAGCCTGATCCACTTCTAACCGAGGTCAGCAGATTATTTGCTCAGATCTGAGATTAGCAAATGCGTGCAAGAGGAAAAGGGACAAACCCCCTCTTACTTTAAAGTATGAACAGAACTTGAACAGAGGGGCTGCCTGAAGTCACTCCCATGTGGGTGTTCCAGCTCCAGCCTGCTGCGTGGCTGTAGGCTTTGCTCTCATTTCTTATGCTCCAAGCTGTAGCCTGACAAAGCCTTCATAAAACCCATGATCTGTTTTTTTTTAAAAACTTGAAAAACGGTCGTAGGCAGAAAGTAATTTCAATAGTAATTTCAGGAGTGAGATGGTACTGAACACTTTGAGCGGTGGAACTTAATTGTGCCGATTCACATTTTCGATCTAAATTAGGCACCTCTTTTGCTAGTAGTAAGGGAACCTCGAAGTTGTGAAGCAGGCAAAACAAAGAGTGTTTCCACTCAAAATGAGAATGGAGACCAACATTTAGAAGTCTATAATTTGATCACCTGTTTTCTAAAATGTGTCCAAGGCAGGGTGACATGCCTTTGAAAACATTTTGTTCAGAGGTCTTTAAGGGAGCCTTCAAATAATCCTCAATATTAAGTCAACTTTAGCCCCCAAATTCTGGTTTTGTGAAGTCAACCTTTCATATCATTTCAAAATCATTTTCCTGAGCCCTTTTGAAGATTCCAGGAGGTATTTTTTTTAAGCAAGTGCAGATGTTTCCTCTCAACCCAAACAGAAAATCTTCAAAACCAGAAAGTGAAACTGCCCATAAACAAAAGGGAAAGCGAGCAGCAGGGCTTAGCTAATGGCCAGTGTGTCAGGGCCAGCAGGAAGAAGAAAAGAATAAATCATATTTAAGAGGAAAGCATTAAAAAGTGAATCTGTGTAGAATCCAAAAGATTTAAAATAGTATTTCGTTAGCCCCGTTAATGAAACAAAAAGATTGCCAAATGTTTTGTAAATACGCAAACTGTCTTCCCTCAACTCCAGCTCTCAAACTTCTTTCCTGAAGCTGGACCAAAAGCAGATGTCACCTGCCTGTACTTGATTGAGGAGACAAACACGACATGAGCAGCAGGAAGTTGCATCATATGATTGCAATACATGAGTATTATTATCAAATAGTCATGTCCTGACTCAATGCAATTGTTTGGTGGGTTTTTTGCTTTGGGTTTTGTTTGTTTGGGGTTGTTTTTAACTGTTACCCTCTCCACCCTCCATCCCAAAATAATCTCCTACAATGAGGCAGGAATTAAATGCTAGACTTTGTGGGACCCTCAAAAGCAAATTTTCTTGGTCTGTCAAAAAATACAACATATGACAGACTAAAAGACAATCCGAGGGCACAGTTGAGTGAGGTTAAGCACATCTAACAAATTACTGAAAATTGATTTCTTGGCCAGCAGACTCTAGAAACCTTGTGCTAATGCACTTAAAACCATTTACTGGACAACGGCACCATCTGAAGGTGACGCACCTCAAACCTTGATAGAAAACAACATCAGAGGCCTCAAAACAGGCAGGAAGGAGAAGGGGTTCCTTTGAAATGAGACCAAGTTTCCACCACTGGGATAACGCGGAGGCTTTGTCTCTACTGCTGTTGTGCAAGACCTTGCAGGCACTTCAACATCCACCTGAAGTTACGTAGCTCCACTTGGAGGTAATCATGACCATGAAGTTAGGTGTGTGCTTCAGTGTCTGAAGCACTGGGTCAAAGGCCCCAATTCAAGAAAACACAGAGGACAAGGTTAAACCCATAACTAAGTACATGCCTAATTGCTGGCTTGAATCTGGATGCTTTCCTTCTACAGCACAAATGAACTAACGCTGGAGAAGTTACCTTTAATTTTAAAGTTTGCTGTTACAGAGGCAAGTAGATGTTATATGTGGATGTTAAAGTTTATTTATGCTCTAAAGTGGTAGTTCTCTCATTTTTGAGGCCATTAATTACAGGAAATAAAGCCAGAGAAATTCCCTGATACATTTTTCCCTGGAGGCTCATCCTGCTCAGGTTCTTAAAGAGGAGCTGAGGTGCTGAACTCCCAAGACCGTGATCTCCAAACCCCTGAGGCACCTAAAGCAGCTGCCTATATTTTCAGTTGGCAAGACTGGAAGCTCTCCATAGGTGTGTGTCCCAGATGGCCTCTCCTGTGCCGGGCTGGGCAACCAGCCAAGGCACAGCTCTTCCAAAGCCTCCTGCGGGCACTGGCATGCTCTGCACACCCAAGAGACAGTGGAGGGAGGGAGCTGGGTGCTACACACCACGGCCCTGGGCTGGCAGTGCTGCTGTCCCACACTCACACTGGTGCATGCCCCGGCAGGAGGCAGCCCTGACTTCAGCCTGCAGTGGAGCCTGGACCCCTGACCTTCCCTCTCTCTTCCTCAGAGGCTGCCAAAACCATCAGCCAGGAGCGGGGAGAGGTGGCAATGCTCACCTGTTCCTCTGAGGGAAGCAGTGGCACTTTAAACACCAAATTACTAGCAATCCACTTGGCCAGAGAGGGCTTTCCTTACATTTTTGCAAGTGGAAGAGGTGATCGGTTTGTGTCCCCCCCCACAGGCAAGACTGGCAAGATGTGCAGGATGGGGGGAAGCCCCATGCCTGCAGCAGGTGCAGGATGCTAGGGACTGGAGGACAAGCCTTCTACACTTTATTGATAGGTGAATGCAGTGCAAGGGCAGCTTGGCCAGGCTTGTGAGAAGAGAGAGAGGCTGGAGAGGCAGCAGGATGCTCACTGATTCTAGATTTGACTAGAAGCAGCCTGGGAGGAAAGGGAAGGAGAAAACTGAACGGTGCTGACATTCACTTTAAACTCATGTGGTCCAGTACTAACACTGGAAAAAAACCACCCGGGCTTGCACTGCTGCTGCTGGGCTTTCAGCAAAGAAGCATCTCTGGCAGACCTCTGGGGGTTTTTACCATACTTTTCAAGAAAGGACACCAAAACTTTAGAAAACCTCAATCCTTATGGTACCTATAGGGTTTCCAGCCCAACTGTAGGCTTTAGGTCGGAAAGTGTTTGTCACAAAGATGAAGGGAAAAGGTACAAAAAGTTAAGAACAACTGATTTCTCTGAACTGCTGTTTTCTTTAGGTGAATGGGGCTAACATAAAATTTCTAAATGGTTTAAATAGATTTATCTTTCAAAAGAAGGGCTATTTCAATCTCGGTGTTTGGGAGACTGCTCTTTTGAGTAAGATCCCGTATCATTAAACACGTGTATTGAGCCTAATTCTACTAAAAAGGATTACTCTGCACACATCCAGACTCCCCTACTTTTGACCTGAGTTAAGAGTAACCAGGCAGTTAGTTGACACTTTACAAATACATTCCTTGCTACTTCTGCAAGGCAACCCAAGATGCCAGCAGGTGCAGGAAACTGAGGCTGTATTTGTTTATCCTCCTAGTGAGTGACCAAATGTGTCTGGCTGGATCTTTGCAAACTCCTCATCCACGGGAACCCTTAATGCGGTTGTCTTGTTCTCAGCTGTGGGTCCCACTGAAAAGCCAGCAGTTCATCGTATCAGGAAATAAAACCACACAGTGAGTGGTGAAATGACGTATGTGCAAAGGTGACAGAATTAGTGAGATATCTTTTGAATAGGGAATAGAACAGCATAGGACATTCTCTCCCTCTTTTCAATCTGACACTAAGAGAAAGCAAATTCTCTTCTCTAATTTGCAAGGAAAGACCAAAAGCTGGTGGAAGGACAACAATCGTGGAGGACAGATGTACTTTTGATTAATCCAAATGTGTGACATCATTTTCATGGTGCGAGGTTGTATTTTGGCTCTAATGATCCCCAAAGTAACACTGATATTTTATAACCCGTTCTTTGTTGTCACATAACAGCAAATAGTCCTTTTTATAAAAAATAAAAAAGCAAACAAAAAAAAACCATGATAATAATAAAAAAAACACAACCAACAACAACAACAACAACAAAACCCAATGAACAACAACAAAAAGAAACCACCACCAACAAAACTGCCTGCAGTTTTTCCTTTGAATTTCAGTGCAGGTGGCGCATAGGCAGCCTAAGAATAGAATGAGGAGTCAGCAAGCATCCCTCGCTCTCTTCTAGGGGCTCTGAGTGAGGTGCTAGGCAGTGATTAAGCTATGAGTAAAGCACTGAGCCTGGAAATGGTCAGAAACCACAGAGGAACACACAAGATAAACTCCTGGAAATACCTCTTCCCCCTGCTACCACTACTATTATTTTTAAACAGAAAACGAAAGCTGCAGTATACAGACAAGAAACAGGGACAAAATACACTGAGTTTCAAGAAACAAGTAACTAGATGAGAAGACCACGGGAGGTTTGCTCCCATAAGATAAGTAAGCGTAGATGCAAGGCTCAAAGGGCATTATGCAGCCAACATGTATTTTGTCAGACACCTAGAGAGTCGTGGCACATGGCCACTTCCTTGTACAGTGAGGGCAGCCCTCTGGGAGCATGACTGGACAGCCTTTAGTGTATGCTATCAAAGCAGACTTCTGCTCAACACACTATGAGATCTAGACCTGGAAAATCTGCGTGTGAACCAGAATCTACAGTTCAGAAAGCAGGGGATATATTCAAGTTGTCTGTCCAGAATTTAATCAGATAAGACTCAGATTGTAAACCTGTAACTGTTCAGATTTTTTATAAACTGTTTACATTTGAACAGGCACAGGGAACTCACTCTGTTGTGATGGGTTTAAGTCTCCTTTTCCACTCTGAGCTACCTACTGTGACACAACAGATGATGCAGCTGTGTAATTATACAACTTATTATTAGACCATATAGGCAGAAGAGACATTACTAGCATTCCTTGTTTATACTGTAATCCACTTACTGAGGTTCATCATTGTCAGCTCTCTGGAGGAGGGATAGTGCAGCCTCTCTGCAAAGTCTCGGCAATACCACACAAGCAGCTCTTGGTTGGCGGGGATGGGCTTGATGGTGTAGAAGTAAATGTTCATTCCATTTTGACAAGCAGCCAAGTTCTGTTCCTGAACAGAGTAGCCGGGGTTTACATAACGCATCCAGTTGCTCTTGTCCTCGTTAAATCCGTCAATGAAGTGGTGAAGCTCACCACCTGAATAGATCTGGAATAGAGAGGAAGTGCTCATGAACACGAATGTCTGCGCACAATAAGCAGTGTGCTCACACAGAGTACAGAGGGGAAAAATGATCAGCTGTTGGTTGGTTGTTTTTTTTTAAAGAGCAGGTATTACTCCCCCCCCTTTCCAACTATGCTACCTTCTGCATTAAGAAAAGAGATGCTTATTCAAAGGGAAGTCCACAGTCTCCTTTTCCATTTCTGCTTACCCCGTGTCTCTGACAGTATGGACAAATCAGACCCAAAATCTGAAATGCAGAGGACTCTCCCTGCATGAAGAGTCTACCTTAAGAGTCCTTTTCCTGGTGCTATGATCAACAAGTGGGTGATGCTAATGACTGCAGGTCTGAGTGCGCGCTTGCATTAATGCTTTGAGTCACCTGTGTATAAGACTGACGGGCTGTGCTATGTCAGAGTCCTTCTCGCCTTTTTCTATGGCCTCTGTACTTGCAGTTTCCAGCCACCTCCACCCAAAGGTTTAAACTATGCAAACATCCTCCACCCCCCTTGAGTCCTAAAGCAACACTTGCTCATAGTTGGACTGTAACCCTTTTGTGGAAAGGTTGGGCGAGGCAGAGATGAACTTCACTTGCCATAACTTAATGAAGACCTACGGAGATGCCAGCCGAGAAGTCACTTTTCCTATCGAGGGACATTTTCTGGCTTGTCCACAGAGGGGAAAGAAAACACAAACCTAAAATCTGGTTAGTGGCTTGCGGGGAAAGAAGTGCCAATCACACTTTCTTAACGTGGTAAGAATAAGAGAATTACTAGAAGAAAAAAAAAAAAAAAAAAAAAAAAATTCAAGAAAAATCTAGGAGACCTGTTTGTTAAGGGCAAAAAGATTTTGGATGAAATGGGAGTTCCTGGGTTTCGCAAAACAGATGACCGGGCAAAAGCCAGACTTTGAAGCGGGAGCAGCTTGCACCAGCAACACATCTTGCTGAGCAGGAAATGCCTTTCCAAAGGGGAGACGGAGCTGATCTCGGGGTAAAACGTTCCACGGTGTGTTCCTGCCTTTGTGTTCACACGGTGTCTTTCGAACCTACCTGGCCGGGCAGCGCACCCTGCGAGCGCCCGCCAGCCGACCAGGACCTTTCCTCTTCTTCCTGAAAGAGCAGGCGGCGCAGAGGGTTGAGGCAGCCTGGCCCTTTAATGCGGGCCGTAAACACCAGAATCACTTTCTTTAAGAGTAACTTCCTGTAAACTGAGAAGGGGGAAATACATGTGGCCTCATCAAAGCAGCTTGCGAGAGATTTTGCGGTGTGTTTGTTATGAGAAAATGGAAGGGAACCGGGTGAGTGATGCTGCATCAAGAGGAGCCTTTGGGTTTCTCTGCTCACCCTGGCTCGCAAACTTCCAGGAATGCGGGGCTCCGGTGCTCGATGTCTGCCTCTGCTTCCCCAACTGGCCCTCCACCACTCCCACGGCAGGGCCTTGGATGTCAGAAGGGTCGCTGGCTCTGGGGCGAAGGCACCCCACCAGGCTCCCACCTATTCTGGGGAAGGCGAGAGCAGATGTGCTGAGTCATGGTGTGGTTCTCAGAAATGACGTTGGCCCTGGGCGGCCCCGCTCCCCTCGCGCTGGCAAGGCGCAGGCAGCGTCCCCCTGCACGTAGCAGATGTTCCCGCTCCTGCCAGCAAGCCCAGGATGCCTTTAATAACATGTGGGAAGTTATCATCTCCCACAATTTCCTTTGCATATGCAAGCCTGTGTCAGACCCCTAGGAAGGAATTCATTTTCGGTGCAGCAGTCTGTCTTGAATGAATCAAGAGATTATAACAAGGAATTTAACAATGCTTAGATGCCTCCTAGGATATTATTTCTGAGGATCCTTCCGCATTAAGGCTTAAAATCACATCATGAGAATGATGTCATCTTTCTCGCTGCAACATATGAATCCAGTCCTGCGAGATGTCTAGCAGCCCCTCTTCTCAGTATTTTATGTCTTATTAACAACTGGCAGGGTGGGGGCCAGTGTACATCCTACGCTGGACCTAAGCTCCCAAAAAATGTGGCTTAAAAGAGTCATTTTGTAGCCTTATGAATGTGAAAGCAGCTGCCTGCTTCGTAAAAATGCTCATGAAAATAACTGCCTGTGCAATGCCGTATTACCTCACATGAAGATGATCTGAGAAAACCAAAATGATGCAATGAGGTAGGAAGAAAAGGGTGTGGGGAATGCTGGTGCTTGCCCTGGGTTTCACCTGGATATGAGGTCGGGATATTGCTAAGGCAGGCAGGCATCTGGGCACAGAGGCTTGGATATACTCCCAAATCCACCGATTTAGACACAACCTAAATGGCTAGAAGGCAGCAAAACAAATCCATGGAAGGAGATGGGGCTGAAGGAATGTTCTCTAACAATTAATAATGGGTCTGTAAAGGAAACTGAGGATTATGGCAACTGATAAAACTGGAAGCATATTTCCCAGCACAAGTCTCCCAGGCCAAAACAAATTGGCTGGTGCTCCCTTCCAGTTTACACTATAGAGTACAAAGGAGCCACCACTTCTAGTGTTTATCTGCCATTAGTGGATTTTTCCTTTCACAAAGATCCATGGGCTGCTCTTTTAGCACTTTCTGAAGTGGACTAGAAAAGCTATGGCTTGGACGATATGCACTGAAGACCACCACCACAGTGTTATAGCAGTTCTACTCAAAACCCAGGAGACCATGTCACCAATTCCAGAGTAAGAGATTACAAGGTATTCTCACAGCTTCTTCATAGCTGGAAGAATCAAGGATACATGATATCTGCATGAACAAGAATGACTTTCCACTGTGAAGAAATGAAAAATAACCTGCCCCTACAGCAAGCAGCAAAACTACTTCTTTACACAATCAAGCATGGATCTGTCTGGCAAGACAGAGTGGGGAAGGACTGTGCATCTTCCTGCTCCCTCCACCCACAGTCCCTCCATCCAAGACAGCCAGGCTTTTGCTCAGCTTAGCTCACCCCACCAGCTCTTCTGGTGCCTGGCAGTGAAGTCGCCCCCTGCACTCACACAGGTCTGAAGCAGGAAGTGACCCAGCTTCTCAGCTGTACTCATTTAGTGATCTGCTTACTGCAACAACATGGTGCTGTTTTTTCCTGCTTACCCGCCAAAAGTATTTTCTGTTCGCATTCTTGGGAACCGTATCGCTGGTATAGATCTCTCCTACCAGGGGTCCAAAGCGTGTTCCTTTTGGGATGTACTCTTTGCTTATAACTCCAGTGACCTACAAGAAGAGCAGCACAGGATCAGTCCATTGCCAGTAGATATCAGCAAGTCTCCCTTCCTCTCCCTTCTCCTGAGCTTAACAACGTCAAGCGACCAGTGCAGGATTATTTTGTGTGTGTGTGACAGGTCAACAAAACAGAAATAAATTAACAACTGCATTGGATATGACATGAGCAGGTTTGCTAGATACCAGCACCTTAACAAGACATATGGAAGCCAAAGATGAACACCACCTGAGAAATGTGTTTTGTGGAAATACATTTACAAGAAGAAACAGTAAGCGCAACGCAGCACAGACTCTCGAATATCTTCAGAAGTTATGTCTCCTATCAAAGACAACCCGCAAAAGTCTAGTTCCAGCAAACAAATGTATTCAATAGCTATCAATCACTTCACTGCTACAGAGCTTGCATTTCTAATAAGGTAGGAACTGGAATGACTGCTCCTCCAGATCAAAATGAACCACCCCACCACCCCCCCCCCCCCTTCTTTACTCTACACCCATCCTGGTAGCTAAAAGGAGAACAACAGAAAAAGATGACGAACTACAACTCTCTCACCAGCATGCAGTGGCATACAAACCAGCATATGAGATGGCTTTGGGACAGGTACTCACAGATCACTCTCTTTTACAAAAAGGAGGCAGCAGTTCCGGTAACATATGTCAAGTGGGTTTGGTCAAAAGAGGCGTAAGGGTTTTGATGAAAATGCTCCACTGTGCTAGGTCTAAGAAATGTACTCTAGTTGTTCAGCTTCCTTCTTGACAGTAATTATACCAAAAAAAGTCACTGACCACAAATCAGGAAGTAATTCATCATTATTCAGAAGAACGTGCCTTAGAGTAACCCTTTGCAAAACACTGCTGAGTTATTGGTTTTGTCTCTCTCTGCTCCTCACCAGTCTTCTTAAATTTAACGTATCCAAACGGTGTTAGAAAACCAGCAGCTTTGTAAAACGAAAAAACCCAAGCCTTTCCAAGACTGATACTGCTGCACAGATAGGGGGGCAAAAAAAGAACCACGGAAGGTAAAAAGCCCATTAATTTGGTATTAGAATCAAACTTTTGTGGCAAAATATAGTAATTATATCCCCTTTATGCGCCTTGCCACTTGTTTTTTTGCTTGCCAAGATTTCCAAACTAGACGGGAATAGCAGAAGCGGTTGGCAGAAGCTGAGAGTTGGGATTACTGCTGTCTGTACCCCACGAGGAATGTTACCAAAGCAGATTAGCACTCATCAGATGCTGCACATAGATCACACTTCAGTAAGCATTTCTCTTCCTTCGAGACAGATCTTCAGAGAAAAGGATGGTAAAAATCTGGACTGTAGACAGCACTTCACAAATAAACTTGTGCTTTTCTCATGTTACATTTTCTTCTGTTTATCACCCTTGGTGTGGGAGAGAGAGGGAGGCAGAGAAATACTTGCCTGGGTAAAGATTAAAAATCCCAGTAAACAACTGACATCTAGCATAATTTCATGTTAAATGTCAAAATAAAGGGGACAAATAACAGCCATGGAATCAAAGAGGTAATCCACCCGGAAACAGATTGCTGGGTGTATGTGGTGGCTGTTTGTGCTTGTCTGCGTTTCAACATGTGTTTCAGCACACCACAAAAAAAAAAAATAAATTAAACATCAACATTAGAGGTAGTTAAATGCTCCATTGATCTGTGCATCTGGACTGAAGAGAGAGAAAAGGGACTTCCAGAAAATCTCCTACACCTACCACAAGCTGAAACAAGCTCCGTGGCTCAGTTTTATTTTTGTCTTGCTTGTACATTTCTCATAGAGAGCTGAAAAAGGCAGATGTTCTTCTCATCTTCCCCATATATCTTCATTTACATCCATCTGCCCTCTCACGAAAAGTTCACAACCAAGCTACAGTTTTACCGCACGATAGCTCAAGTTTTTTCATGGTTATAAAAAAACGTGGCCTTAATTAAAGCCACTTTAATGAAATTCTCAGAATCTCTAGAAATCACTCGTCGAACCAGTCAACTTGAAACACTCACTTGAGCTGGTGTCTCTGACACAGCAGATACTTTTTGATATCCACCTTACAAGCAGCATTTGCTTCTCCTCGGGTGCAGCTTAACCATGAAGAGGATTTCTCACCTTGTCCTGTCGGGTTATTTTGGCGGAGGATGTTCTGCACATCAGCGTGTGCCAACACCGAAGTTTTCTAAGCCAGTCTAAAGCTGTCCAGATGATTTTTAACCGAGGGTGTCTTTCTGGTCAGCAATTCTTGGCCTCTGTTGTGCCCCTACAAGCTCAGCTGCTGTGGCTGTGGAGGGGTACCCCGGGAGAGGGGT
>JANHFX010011318.1:12377-30831 GCA_027560015.1 Chloroceryle amazona
CTTACATCATAACTAAGCGCTGCTATAGGGAAAGGGTTTTGTCTTCCCGTACAACGCGATAATCTTCCGGACGCCGGCCCTAACTGCCAACAATACACAAAAGCAGAGTTATCAGAGTGAATAGTCTTGAACCATACAAGGAACAAAAAGGCTCAAAACTAATGTCTCATTGCTATTTGCTTATCTACACCTGCTATCTCACATGTGGGCAAAGTCTTGATTAACTGCAAAAAAAGAAAGATAGTTTATTTTTCTGTTCCACTAGAGAGGGATTCTTTCCTCTCCCCTGCAACAACTTCATCTTCACATAATCATTTCCATCTCCAGAGAGCAGTGTCTTTTGTTTATAAAATGTAGCTCTGGCAGACAGCAATTCACTCACATGTCAGAAGCAGTCTGCAAAATAACGGTTTCTAAAGGTGATTCTTATAAAACTGGCATCTGATCATAGTCAGTCACCACTAGTGTCAATGCATCACTGAATGTCACTGAGTATATGGAAGCAGTGTGTAAAAAAATACCTGATCTGAAAGGCATCTCTGAATCCTAATCTCTACAGTCCATTGTTGCTCTTTGAACTCTGATTCCTCTGTCTCTTGTTAAGCACTTTTCCTTTTTAATTTATTTCTTTATTTGAAAAAAATGTAAATATGGAAACATTATTTTAATATAGAAATTAAAACGCCTTTTTTACCTGATGCTTTCATGATTAAATTAATGAAATGTATTGGAACAAGCACTTGTCTGTTTACCAATATCACAGAAAAAGCAGGAGCACTTAGCATCCTGACCACATATCTATACTTTTTTTTTGCGTGAAACCAAATTACTGAAAATAGTAGTAGAAAGATTGGTTACAAATCATCTCTGCCCTCCTGGCCAATCTGTTATTTTCAGTTCCTAGGTATTCTGCAGTCCTCAGTACTGCTCAGGAATGCTCATAAGGTGAATAACCAGGTGCTACTATGGCATTACGACAGAAAGAAACTTTGAGAACAGAAAAAAAGAAACAAGGATGTTCTTGGTATGAGTGTGATCACCACAGGTCAGTTTCTAAGTTTACTTATGTTAAGGTAACATTGTCGTCAAAGCTGCAGAAACTTAAGAGTACATTTTATATTTACCTTTTTACCTTGAGTTATTTGCTTTCACTTCCTTGCTGATCCCAGGCGGTTTTCTCATAAAAAGGAATGATTGTTTTCATAGACAGCTAGGTTCTAGGAGATCCATTATAGAGTTTTCTTACTGACATACTGTTTGTATAGAGAATATGGATACGGTATGTTATATTAAAACATGATTTATCTCCCTTTGCCCTGCATTTTTTTTATGAAGATGGCAATTGAATAGTTTATCCATCCTTCCCCTCTGGAATGATTTGCTGGCACTTCAGGATGAATTCTACACACAGCTTGTCAAAGAATCATTTTGGTTTGCTACAGTTCATCCATATAAATTGAATACTTCAAAGATTCTTCTCACTTTGACCTGCATCTGAAAATCCCAGAAGGAAGCTGCATCACAGTGAAAAGCAGTGATTGCAGTAAATAATCTGGGACTATACAAGGAACAGAAAATCTCAGAACTAGTATCTTGTTGCTATTTGCTTATCTATACCTGTTAGCTCACATGCAGGCCCATCACTCCAGAAGAAGCACCTTTCTGACAGTTTTAATGTAAGATACAGGCCTTAAAATCCCTCAGACTAAAGCTTAACATCAAATTGATTTTGTCTATGTGCCACCTCCATTAGAATCTATGAATTAGAAATACACATCCGATGAAGCAGACTTGTACCTGCAGGGATATGTGTGCCTGTGTTTGTGATGGCTGTGAAGGAAGGAGCTGCCTGATGCACAGGGATGCACCTGTTTAGAAATCTGTGAGTCTGCTTAATGTAATAGACAATAAGATCCTCCATATATGAAAAGTAAATATAGCTGTATATCATATATATTTTCATGGTCTACTGCACAGCAAATAGAGTACAGAAAGAATTTTTTGAACTTGTTTATATAGAACTAGCAGTGATTGAAATCTGTATTTTAAAAACCCCTAGTTTGACTAAAGTTTTTGTAAGAACTAGTTTCAACTAAATGCTTCTGTAAGATTTCTAGAATAACCCCTGTGCAGTAACACTCAGAATTATGAGGGTAAATAATAATAATAAAAAAAAAGCCATTAGCTTGGAAAAGGATGTGTTTTTGTGTAACATGAAAAATCCTAAATTTGGCTTTCATTCCAATTCAGTATGAAACTAAAATTTAAGACCTCATTGTTTTTCATGGGATGGAATTTCATTATTTTTAGTGTTGACATATTATACTTATTTTTAAGTAGATAATATTTGGGTTTTTTTCCAAATGCTAAATGAGAAGGATTATATGCAAAAAGATGAAATCTATTAAAATCTGCCCAACACAGCAATTTGTTAAAAATTATGCTGCTGAAATTATTAATGTAAACATAAATTTCTTCTAAGCCACCACTGGACTTTTGCCCAACAGCAGTACACACTGACAACCTACCTGGGATAGGGTATCAGGACTGGGATCAGTCCTGATGCAGAATTCATGGAGTTACGAAGAAAATTTTCTTTGATTACATCCTGTAAATGATAGTGGTTTTCATCTATGCTTCATGGCTTAGTTTTAAGTCAAACTCTTGATCTAATTATTTCATCAGGGGTATTTTATAAGCAGTGAATAACAGGTTTAAACAGCAAAAATGTAATGTGTTACAGTAAGTTTCATGTCAACATTTTCATAGCAGTTAATTCATTTTTATACAATGAAAAGTAGTTCTAGAATCAATGGGCTCGATTTCACTCACTGCTTCTCTAAACTTACTGTAATTTTACTGCAGCTTATAGTTGCAAGTGACACACTTCCATTAGCACAGAATTCTAGTACAGAATGTGGCATTCACTAATCTTTAGTGAAAAATTTGTGATATTCATTGACACAGATTTAATGAAACATTTGAAAAATACCATGCTGAGTCACCTGTCAACATTTTCTGAGTCTTTTAATTATTAATAAAAATCAGGGTAACTCTCTAAGAGTATGTTTTACAAGGGGAAAAACTGCCATTTCGAGTTCCTGTTTTGAAATAAATTGTTTATTTAAACACATAAAGAAGAGCTCTGACACTGTCCATAACACTCCTAAGCAATATTTGAACTATTCCATAATTTTTAGGATGAGTAATTTGATTTTTTTGACAAAACTTATAGTTAGACCACCAGTTTGCCCATCTATCTATTTAATCAGTATGTAATAATGTACATAAAAATAACTGTCAAATAAGCAGGGTCCTGGTGAGTTGTACAGACCTGTACTCTCTCTTTCTAGGAGGGAGCAGTTCTATCAGATGGTAGGGCAAGGTGCAGGAGGAAACATTTTGCTTCATTTGTTGATGTTCTTTTTCTATTTGTTTTTGCTTCTAACCTGACTTAAGGAAAGAAAGAACACAAGTGTAGTAGATTAAAGTGAGTGCTTTGAAGGTTATTCCTGTGGTGTTGGAAAAGTCCGTTGGAATCATACAGTTCTTTGGTGTACTCTAAAGTGGTCATGCTGAATTTGTTTAATAAGCTCTACAAAGACACTGCATAGCTAGATCCCTTCTTGCTCACTGAGATTTCTTTGTCCAGATATCAAGTTCTTCTTCCCGAGTTTTATAATCTTTATTGTCCTAAAGGACTACAACCATGTTATTTGTTCAAAGACTTATATATTATCTTTAATGTCGCTAGGGCTTGAACCTTAATTAATTGAAATCTCTTTAGGGCTCTGCAAAAAAATACATGTACAGAAACAAGTCACAATGACATTAGCTTTGAGGCTGCAAACTTGTACAAATCAAATAATTCAAATTATTTTATCTGAAATGTTCACTTTCCTTCCCGTGCCTATGAAAATTAATGTCTTCCACTCTGGGTAAATCATATTGACAACTCTGGAGTTGTTCTCAAAATCAGTGGCATGATTGTGTGCATGAGTGAAAGCTGATAGATCTCAGCAGTTTACTCAATGGGTTCTTTAGAGGAACAGATATCCTTCTCAAATAAACTGTGTGCTTTTAGACATTATTTTATTTTTTTCATGTTTTAATCTAAATAGATTTGCTTCACATAAGAAGAAACCAAAATTCTATTATTTTTTTTGTTTTGTTTAAATTGGAGTGTACTAATTAATTATTTTTACTGCTTAAAAATGACTATTCATATAAGTATAATTAGGGTCCTTAGATGCAGTTTGCACAGTTCTTCCAGTGATGAATTTGTCTATATTTTGAATTTTGTAGCTCTATCCAACTGGAAAGCTGTGTGTCAGGTTCTGTCAAGAAGTGATGGTAGTTGTCACAGTACAACTAGGTGAAAATCAACTGACTGTAAAGAAATCTTTTTATGATATTATAACCGTTAAAAGAGGAGAACATAAAAAAATAATGTATAGAAGTGCAAAAACACAGTAAAGGGTCCTGTACACTCCCTCTCTCTCTCTCTCTCTCTCTCCCTTTCCTTCTCACATTCCCCTTCCTGTTTCCTTTACATAAAGCTAGGCAATTACTCAGTATAGTGTTTTCTGGCAATGCAAAACATTTCTGTTCTGTGTTTGTATTATGTCTTGTACAATGCCTAGCTCATGATGAGGACTATCAAATACCAGTGAGATACAACCAAGAAAGTAATTCTGTCCATAAATATTCATGCCCTGTGGCTAGATTCACTGTTGTGTATAATATAGTGAACTTTGGTTGAAATTTTCCTGTGGTGTGAGCACTTATAATAGCTTTTTCCTTATGTTCGTCTCTTATGTTTAATAAGACTTGAGCTCACCCTTCTTCCCTTCAGCGAAGGCTTTAATAAAATATCTATCTTTATCTCTCTTTTTATGATACTTACCTGATCTTCACATCGCTGAGACCTCTTCTTGCCGTGATCAAAATTGAACAACAAGTTCCAAATCTTTCAGGGAGAAACAGACAGAAAGAAGTGTTATTTTCTTGGGAAAACAGACTACAGGCATAGTATAATAATGATATAAAAATTATCCTGCTTTCTATGCTTAGAAAGCAGAGAGGTAGAGTGATTTACTCCTTCTCATCATATTAATAAAACAACTTTAAGTAAGAAAGGACAATATTCACACAGATCCCTCTTCACTGGGTGGTAGCCAAGGCTGGGCCATAAAGGATAAACAAGAGGTGTAGACTTTTGAAGCAAAACAAGCCTATCTTTTTGCTAATGATCTTTCCTACCATGATCTTCTCTGTTTCCTGTCCTGCTAAAAAGCAGTTCCTGAAACCCATGAAGCTAGAGGGATTATAATGTGACAGACATACTGTTTTCTCCCCTTTGTGGCCCTTGGTTAGCCTTGCCAATTCCATTTAATCTCAGTACCAATTGTACCCCGCAGGGACTATACAGGCTTCCTTCTATAATATCTATTAACATAAATTTTCAGTTTGCCTATTGTAGCGATGCAGTGTTGATCACTGAAATTTTTTATGCCTCGTATTTTCTCCTTTCACAGGTGATAAACTCAGTCTTAACGGCACTTAATTTATTTCACAGGGTTTAAGTGTTTTAATGTTTTTGAGACAGTGGGCTTACATGTCTCATTTAAGCCAATTCCTAGTAAACCATTCTATCATTAAGCAGATGTGAAGTAATAGGTAAGATTGTGTTGTCAATTTATTCTGTCAATTAACTCTATTGAGAATATAGACTGCCAAACCAAATCTAATACCTGCTTCTGCCTCCCTTGTTTCTCTTCTCTGTACCCCTCTGAAAATACCCCTTTTATTCTGTACAGCCACTCAGGCTATGCTTCTTGCCTCCTTTTATGCAACATGTCATCTATAGTCTCTAATTGTTTATCCTACCATTACATACACCACAAGCTTTTACACACAGTGAAATGTTTGTTCTGGATATAAAAGGAACTGTAAAAAGAAGTGTAAAAAGCTTCTGGTGTATGACAGTAGAGAGAGTGAAAGGCATATGGATTTTATGTCTCTAAGTGCTTATGAAAGGACGGTGTCTGAAGGTGCAAAATGCTATGATTTTGAATGATATCCCTCTACATTAATTTGAAGGTAGTGTACATTTGACAATAATGATTGTCCAGACAGGCCTTTCTAGAAATTAATTGGATGAATGGTTAAGAAACTATTGTCTTAAGCATGCAATTTGGTCAGCCCAGAGTAAGATTCAGCACTCAGAAATGTTACTGGTGCTTTTTTGAAATGGCACGAATGAGGATGAAGGCAGAACTTGGCTTGTAGCATCTAAGTATTCAACATTTCCAAGAAGATTCTTCATTGTATGAAAATTATAATACAAAACCTCATGTCAGATTTTATTGAACAGCAAAACTTGTTAAATACCTAGCAAACTGAGATTCTAGTGAAAGTCAGTCACAACTAGTTTCAAGTCAAACTAGTTGTGCATGACTTCTGAGAAAACCAGAAGAAATACTGGAGCTGTCAGGGAGGTAGAACAACCCACCCTTCACCTCCATTTATATACTCTGCATGATGTCAGTATGGTATATGAGTAACACATTACCTGGCTGGGTTGTCTACTCTGATTGTGAACCCCTTCTCAGCTTCTTCTCAAAATTAACCCTATCCTATCTGAACCCAGGGCAAGAGGCCAGAAGGAACCAGTCATTTTAAGCAACAAGTATTTTTCTTAGTTCTTTCCTTGAAAGAAACATTAAGGTATTTTCTCAGTAATGTCTAGTTCATCGTGGCTGAACTAATGGAGGTTTGGTTGTGCCATGTGTGTCTAATTCTGGTAACATTTGTTCTGTATCAATTAGCTTCTTTTTTCCCCTCTATCTTATGTAAAGGCTTTGTCTCTACTGTTACATTCAATATAAACTTTTTACTTTTCAGTAGAATTGTGTTGGTGAATTATCCTGCATTACTTACACCAATTTAAAAACCTCAGTGAAACATTTAATTTATAGGGGTATAATTTTTAGGAGTTTAGGATTTGTTCTATTTTATAATTTGTCATTGAGTAACTTTATTTAAGACAAATTATTATTGTACAAGTCTTGGAACATACAGAATCTAATAACAGTTATATCATATATGAAGCTATGTTTTCATGAGCATTCTCTGTGGTTTGTTTTTGATTTTGTTTGTTTCTTTGTTTTTTCTTTTTCTTTGATTTGTTCCTTAAAACACAGTATATAATTCCAACCATAGAATGCCACTTTTCTGGACATATTCTTCACCATCATCAAAACTACCACTTAAATAAATAAATAAATAGAATTAAATAGCACTTGCATCTTTTCTCTAAATATTTCAGAGGCTGATGGGTGCTGTTTGTTCGTCTCATTATCCTGTGGCTTGGATTTTTTTAAGAATAATAGTGCTAATATCCTAATCCCTGTGCCTGTATAATTGAAAATTCAGACCAGTATTTAGAACTGAGTGATATATGTAGTGGCCAGATGGTGGGGACAGGATGTCTCAGGTGTAGCTACAGAATGGGTCACCACCAAGAGTAATGCAACAGTTTCACTCTCAGGAAAGTAAATTGGATGATGGACTCAAAACTTTTCAGTATTTTAAGACCACTTTAAAACCATTCATTAGAAGGATGTCTAAGTAAGATTTTGACATAAATTTGCATTTTAAGTAATGGTTTATGTGAATATATAAAAGTCTAATGTGAACTATGCTTAAGCAATTTTTGCTTTCTGGAGTCAAGTTCAACTTCTTTCTTAGAAAGGAACTTGAATAATTAGGTTTGTGAATGTGTCATTGATGATACCAATTAAAGAAAATTATTTTCCATGCCATCTATCTCACATATTTATAGTCACTTTTTTTGCTCTATGGAGATACAGAATCTCCATAGATTAACAACATTACCACACTGGCTTCTTAGTCCTATGCAAATTCTCTAAATTGATTCAAAATTACAGATCCAATGTCTCTCTGTCATTCATTCACCTCGTTCTTTAAAGAAGTCCATTCCATATTAACTGCAGACCAAATCTGAACTCAGTATATTGTAAAGATACTGTTATTTTGGAAGAGTTATACAAATCATTCATGTTTACTTAGATTTCAGCCCCCCCCCAAAAAACAGTGTCTTGAAGCAGTGAGGAATTTCAAAAGCCTTCACACCTTCAGAAACACTATTCTCACTGGAGTAGAGTGTTTTAATTACTAATTTGGTTTCTGAATAATATACAGATCCAGAGCAGGGCTGGAGAAAAAATCCTAGGTTATGTGCTTGATTTTCTATCTGGAAAGAGTTTGCAAGAGTAAATAGGAAACAAACAGTTGAATAATCAAGCCACATCCTTTCAGAATTATTAGTGTACAGGCTTTGGATTTTGTCTTTTTTTGGTTGTTGGTTTGTTTGGGTTTTTTTAGGAGAGCTGCAGGAGACATGGTCAGATTTATGGTTTAAATCAGAAGAAAATGCCTGCACTATTTGATTTGTTAAGAGCCTCAGTAGGGGAAAAAACTTGTTTCCTTCATGGGTTTCCAGTTAAGATTGCACTACACAGAGAACATACATTACTATTTCAACTTCCCATACATGAGGGAAGGGACTCCCCAGGGACTCTAAACCCCCTGTAGTTTCTGTTGTGACCAAACAGTCTGAAGAACACTGCAAATACAATTTGTGCCTCAGACTGCTTTCTTGCTCAGTGCAATTTTTTCACAGAAGCGAACATATTTATATTTATGAATGCTGCAAGTACCTACAATAAAGAATTGGATCATATAATTCTCAGAAAAATGCAATTTCAGAGATTGTAATTATTACCCTATACAAGAAGGTGCAAAATGCTATGATTTTGAATGATACCCCTCTACGTTAATTTCAAGGCAGTGTACATTTGACAATAATGACTGTCCAGATGTAAAGCAAGGGAAAAATATATCTGTATTGTTCTTACATAGCTCTTTGAGCAGTGAAGTACCTTTCTGTCTCTGTATGATTTATATTTCTGTAAACTTGGACTTAGAAAGTCATTTTATAGTTATGCATAAATTAAACCTGTGTAGGTTAATGCACAAATTTCTGGCCATTGTTTGAACTTCTTGCTATATTATAGCAAACATATACACATTGGTAGAAGGTTCTTTTTCCTGCCTCACTGTACTTTGCAAAACCTTGACCAGTTTACAGTCAACACAGGTTCTGATTCCAGCACTTGACTTGCTCAGGAAAATGAAATATTATGAAATTATACATATTTTAACATTATTTCTTCTATTTTGCTTTGCTCACCCTGGTGATTTGTAATATCAGCCAATAACAACTTCAGAAGTAAAATTAACTTTCATAAATTCACATTTGCTACTCTTGGGTTGCTTTCAGAATTTTCCTTCCTGTTGCTCCTTAGTCATCTTGTTAGAGTTTACCACTATGTCAGCCTTCATTTCATCAAGGTGGGAAGGCAAAATTACCTTCTGTGCAGATAAACAGAAAAGAGAGAGACAACCTTTGCCTGGACATCCCTTCTCACTTTTAGCAAGCTTCTATGTGTATTATATAATTGATATGTATTTTCTTTGAATCACTGCGTAGTCAAGTAATAAATTAATTTTGTTTTCTCATTTTCCTAATAATCTGAAAACTTTATTCTTGCTTATTTTCATTGTGTTCACAAAAGGCAGATAAAGAATCAATCTTATATCATTCTTTAGTAATCTGTTAGTAATGCCTATTATTTAAGATATAGCTAATTTCCTGAGATCTTAAAACAGATTTCAAAGAACATAGGAGCATTTTCATAGTTTTATAGAGAAAGAAGCAAAATGACAGTGTAGGTTCCCCCTATAGTTAACACTAATTGTTAGGTGACTTCAGGATCAGTTAGGTGCTTTCGCTGTTTCTAAAAAGAAATCAGGAAGGTGGCTGTGATATATCTGATTGCTTGGGAGTTTTGAAAGGTTGAAGCCCTAATGTTGCTGTTAAGCTATTTTTATTGCTATGTTGCTTAAAATCAGGTGTTCTACATGAGATTTTAAAATCATGCTTATTTTAGTTCTGTAAGGAAAACAATAAAGATTGTTGCTAGGCAGAAATAAAGACATCCTTGTAAAAAGTTGTTAATATTTCATTACAAATGTAATAACATTTAACTTCATGGAGTCTCAGTCCTTTTATATCTTGACAGATTATTTATTTGTAGACAAGAGTACTTTTCATAGCTTTGGTATTATAAACAATAAATGCTTTGGTATTTTCTGTTGGTAATCATTGAATATGAAATAAAAGATATTTCAACCTTTTTTTACTTAAGAGATGGCAGTATTTTAAAGAGATCAGAGTCTCAAGGGCACTTAAGTCATGGTCCACTTCTGTTAGGTAGTACTGTAAAAGGAATGTTTATGTAACTATTAATTGACACTGATGCTTCTTGCTTTGGAAGAAGAAAGCTGAGCTTTGAATAAAAATAATGTGTAAAACCCTGATTAACTGCCCAGTAAATCCAGGTGCTTCTCATTCTAAGCACAAGCCTACAAAATCTTCAGTGGCCCTGGAGATGCTGGGAGGCAAGGAAAGCTTTGAATATTGATTGCATAGGGAATGTGTTGGTTTGGTTTTGTTTTTAATTTCCATCTCTAATTTAAATAATTCCTTGTAAATATTTTATACAACTGCCTCCCAAAACTTCTGTTAAATATTCTAAGGGATTATTTTCCTCACAGGCTAATTTGATTTTCCCTTATGCTTTAAGAAGTATGGTGATGATTTTGTTGTTCGTTAAGTAGTGTATGAAACCAGAGTTGAACTCAAATGATTTAGGATAGAGTTCTAGAAGGCCTGTGAAGGTCTCGTTAGCATCCATGGGGCTCCAGTGAGGTTTATTTTCTCCAAATTTGCTTTATCAGGAGTAAAATCAAGGAAAAAAAACCCACACCAGTGTTTGAGTTTCCCCTCACCAGGGCAATAGAAAAAAAAAGCCTTTTTTATAAGGAAACATACCAGTCAACTTCAGAGAGAGTAGATGTACATATTCTGCACATACTAATGGGTGCAATACAAATACTTTGCTGATTTTCTGTGTCGCTGCACTTCTTTGAGTAGCTTTTATTCTTTGTTCTTCTTCTCTGTACCAAGAGCCAAACCTGTATCTGGAGTTAGAGGCACTGTGCTTAAGGTAATATGGGCAGTGGTTTAATTAGCAGTCAGCAGGTTTGGTCACTTGAGTGCTGACAGTCCTTCAGTGCCTTTTCAAAAGGACATACAGGGTGATAGAAAAATTCTTTCTTTGATGTTTACAGCTGAGAAAGAATCCTAAAATCCTACAGAAATAGATGTGCCTGCAGGCCTATATGGATAAGCATATGTAGAGTAAGGAGAAAACAGACTGGGACATGATTGACACTACCATGTATTCCTGGACTTGAACAGTGATTTTATGGATCAGTTGAGCAGAATTTAAGCACAACACATTTGAAAACTTCCTTCTAGAAAAGTTACCTTTTCTAGATATCACTTCATATTTTCCAGTGGTTAATAAACACTTCCCTAGCCTGCAGAGAACTGCTAGAAATTTCCTTTCTGTAATTACATAAAATAATTAAAGCACTTGTAATTTCATGTCATTTGGGATCCACTTTGTTTTCTGGTTTGGATATCTCAACTTAACAAAGGTAGGCAGCATAAAAAAAAAAAAGTTTTTCTGGGGCTTCAGAGCAATGAGAAATAACTGAAAAAGAGATATGAAATATAGATTGTACTAGGACATTTAGAAACTGTGCAATAAAGTATATCTATAAAAGTATATATTTGCATTGTCTTCTGATGTATTGATTTTGAACATATAAATAGATGTGGCTGTTTTGTAAAACCTATAGTTTCACATAATTTGTTATTTTAGTGCCAGAGCTCTGTATGAAAATAATTTAAGAAATCACCTGTACATTCATCTACAGGGTTTCCATTATCTGTGTAGTCTTCCATGGGGTTTCCAGTAACATATCTGCAAAATTTCTGGATTAAAATTCATTATCTTCCATTCTATTTTATGCTTTCATTGATATCCTACTCTATCAAAAAAATCATTCTGATGCTGACAATATTTGCCAAGTTAGACTGTTTCTCCTCATTTCTTAAAATTTACTTTGTGTGCAGAGACTGCACCACAGTTCTCAAGTCAAGCAACTTTAAATCAGTGTAGATCCCAGGCTTTTTGTTTCACTTTTGGTGTTTTGTGTTTGCTGGCTTGTGCTTTTTTTTTTTTTTTCCCCAAAGTTTGAGATGTATCTGAAGGAATTCTCACTCTTCTAAAAAGGAAAAAGAACTGACATTTCTTCAGAAGTCATAATTTATCTTGTCCTGTATTCAGTACACCATCTTTTTTTCTGCTCAGTCAATTACTAGCTACTTAGGAACAGACATGGAAGAATAGCCATTTTTAGCTTCCAGTGAAAGCATTTTTAGCTTCTTTGTGTTCACATTCTAGAAATGACATGCAAGTTCAGTGCTTATTAGTTTAAATTCAGTTACAAGCTCCTATTTATGTGGAAGCTTCAGCTCCAAACAGTCAAAACTTTGAAAGAGAAAAGAACCGACACTTTTAAAATCTGTGTAGTCACAAAATTGTGTAGTGAGGAAGATGAATAAATGCAGAATGAAGAAACAACAATCAGCATTGAACTACGAAATGCAAAGGTGCAGCCAGATTTAGCATTCGCATGTTTTAAAATTAATCTTAGAAAAATAAAATGGAAAGAAAAATTAACTTCTAAGACACGACGTCCTGGTTTGGGTGAAAACAGGACTAATTCCGTTCAGTGATTTTACTTTTCAGTTTAGTACTTCTAATTAAAATTAAAAACTTTTTTTTTTTTTTCTTCTTTCCCTCCCTGGAAGATGACTTGATGATCAATTGCTTGAGCCAATGTGGAGAATAAAAGTAAAAAGTTAAAAGCTGTGGGCTTTTCCCATGTGTTTTTTGATTTAAAAAGAAGCTCAAGCTAGCTTACTCCTCAGTTTTGGGCTTGAACAGCATGCAGAGGAAGTACAAATTTTTGTCTCTTGGTACTTGTGAAATAGCAACTGAACACCTCATCTGAGCTGTTACTTGCCAGAGTTTCTTCATGATTCACCATCTATTCTGGATGTAGAAGGAACGATCAGGTTTCCTAGAGTCAACCTGGATACATTTCTCCTAAAAAGTTTTCATACCTGGTGAAAGGGTTCAGATCAAGGCCAGAAGATTTTTCTCCATGAATAGCCCTACGTCTAAGATCAGTCTCAGTTAAAACAAGTTTGGCAACACTAATATAGAACTATCTTTGAAATGTTTATTCCAAAATGCACTTCAGGAATGTTCTTTCAGTTTTAGTACCACCATTGTGCATAGCTTTTTTCTCCTGTTACTCTGTGAAATCTAGTATTCAACTTGTAATAACACTCAGTATGTCAGTCCCAATAAATTTAAACCAGACTGGTTTAAATCCTGTACTTTTATTCCATTTAAAGTGATAGTACTTGAAGATACTCAGTTATAATAATGTCCTAATAACAAGAAAGCTGATACATATTCTGTCTTTCTGTAGTAATTAAAGAATGATCATCAATCTGACAGGAGTGCTTAGCATTCCTGATACTCAGTTATAATAATGTCCTAATAACAAGAAAGCTGATACATATCCTGTCTTTCTGTAGTAATTAAAGAATGATTGTCAATCTGACAGGAGTGCTTAGCATTCCTGAAAGGCTTTAAAGGCCTGCATTTCAAAAATTCCTTTAAGGAAGGCAGGACTTTTATCAGCACACACAGGCAGTACATGCAGAGGTCACTTTTGATTATCTGTGGCAATGATAACTTGTGTGCAGCAGATGTAAATAAGAAACAGTTTTTGATACAGAAAGTGTTCTTGAGACTGGAAAAGCAACTCAGGTTGAAAAGTAAAATTTGTGTAAGACTTTTATCTACCATCTTCTACTCAGGAACAACATATATTTTAAAGAATAGGAATTTAATCTTTCCAAGCTCAAATTCCTGCTTAAACTCTTACTCAAAGTAAAGGTCAAAGTGAGTCATTTTAATAGTTTTCAAGTGTTTTCCCTGTGTTCCAAAACCCAATAAATTTATCACCCCCAAAAAAAGAGATAAACCCTTTCAACAAATCATTTCAATTAACTCACATTTTCTATGAGAGAATGAGAGAAAAATGAGAGAATTCTGTCTTTGACATTAATGTTAATTTAGAAGCCAACTGTCTGATTTCCCATTTTCCTTTCCCTCACAACTTTGGATTTCTATTTTAAACATATGGCTGCATTTTTGAAGTCCTGTCCCTTTTTTTTTAAGAGTATGAAATTTGAATGTTATCAATATAGCATGTTTCTTTCATGTTTCACTAGTGCATGAGAATATTTCCGTATCAAACTAATTTACTTGTACCCTTTTTGATACAGTTTTTTGTTGTTGTTTTGTTGTTTTTTTTTTAAAGCCCCATTTCAAAGAATCATGGGGTTTTCATTTCGATTAAAAAAACCCCAACAATTTAACCTATGGCAAGTGTGCCTGTCTGGCTAAAGAACTAAAAGGCAATTTAAAACTTTTTTTTTTTTTCCATTTACTGGACTTCAAGTCTCAGGATTTTTGGAGCTGAAGTTGCTATTTTCAAATACACATGATTAATGAATAAATGATGCAAAAATATTATGGAGTAGTACTAAATCTTAAATACTTTAGGAAGCCAATTTTACTTAAAGCACAAAAATGGAAGTGGCTTCATAAGATTAGCCCATGTTCAAACTAAATGATCTATACATGTGTCACTGCTGATTCATATTTGTCTAACTTGTTATTAAAACATCCAATGATTGTTTATGAGAATTTCTCTGAATGTCAAAAAACTTTATTGAAGTCAAGATATATGACATCTTTCCTGTCTACAAACCCCCTGTGTTATGGTAGTGTACAAAGAAGGTAGGTAGATTGGTCTGACTTGATTTATTTTTGATATCCATATTGACTATGACTGGTCTCCTTGTTATCTAGTGGCTATTTACAGAAATAGATTATGCCTCTATTTTTCTAGGAATTGAAATTTGGTTCTCTGGACTGTAATTCCACAGAATATTCCTCTTCTTTCTCTTTCTGAAACTCTTTCCCATTTAAAAGAAAGATATTCTTTTTCCTTCTCTAGAATTTTGGAATTTAATTATCTTCCAGAAAGTCTAAGAAATAAGCAGCAACCGTAAACTGTTTTCACTTTGTGCTCACCTGTTCTGATTTTGTCCATACATGCTCCCACTATATTTTTCCTGTATGTCATTAGTAACGTCAACTAATTTTCCACTTCATGTGTGCCTACTTATGCTTAACCTCAATGATGAGCTCACATGACTCTAATCAATAAGGAGAAAGTGACTCAATCAGATTTCAAAAACTGTTGCTTTGTGAATATCATATAGGAGAAGCAGTTTCCAACATATTCCAGGGAGTTGCTGGACATCCTGCATGTTTGTATATTTACTTCATTAATTCCAGTTTATGAGTGCTGATTGATTCTGCTAGTTACTTCTTCATCCTGGTGTAGGAGTGAGTAGTCATTTCCACTGTGAAAACTTACATTTTTTCCCCTTTACTCATTACAGCTGGAAGGTTTTAGATGTCAGTCACACAGTGTAAAACTTACTTCAAAATGTATCTTGAAATGTGCTGGCTTTTCATTTTCAAAAGTGATCTTTTAGGTTCTCCCAAAATATATTTTATGAATCAAAACAAAAGTTAAATAAAGGAGTTAAAGAATAAAAAAAATATACAAAACATTTTATTTTAAATCAAATAATTAGTTTTGGCTTGACTCACTTGCAATTATTTCATCAGAGGCACATACAGAAGAAGATTTACTTAAAGGAGAAGGACCTGAAAAACTAATTAAATTTTCCTTTTGACTCTATTCTTTATGAATGTTGAATATTCTGCATTTGATCATAAAACCTTCTGTTCCTTATCGTTCATGTCTAAAGTGATGTTCAATATCTATGGGTATATACAAAATCAAGAAGGTACAAGACAATGGTTGATTTTAATTTTTTTTTTCCCCATCTGGTTTAAATAAAGTAAATTATCAGAAGATGTCTCTGTAATGTTAGTGGAATTTCAAATATGCTGACAAATTGAGGATTTGTCCCATTTCATCCTCTCTTTCATTTAAATCTTCATGTAATACAAATTAAAAGCTCGCTATCCAGTTTTATCTGAAGAAATTGATGGCCTACAATTTTTGAACAAAATATAAAGCCATATTGTTCAACTAGCAGAAGTGAAATTGTGGAAGTGTATTCAGTCTAATCATGACCTTTTTTCTAAAGAAGGACAGAAAGTAAAGAAGTCAGTGAACACTGCAGTAGAAACTACTTACCTTGTGGTTTGTGGTTAGTGATCTGACATCCTGACTAAGAAGTATGTATCATCAGTAAGGTATGTAGGGGATAAATATGGACTTATCATCAGTCAAAGTATGACATCAAAAAGACTCTGCATACTTTGATACATACTAATTAGAGAAAAAATACAGAGTCTACTCTTGTCATCAAGTGCTGTAATTCTGTCAGATCTCATAAGTGAAGCATAATTGGGCCATGATAGCACTGGATGATCTGCAGGAAGGGAATAAATAAGGTCAGGAGGAATATTTTTTCCAGTGACAGTTTTCCTTTTATACTGAGGTTAATACTTCACCACCCTCACTCAGAAATGTAAGAACATTCTCATTTTAAAAGCCTACCAAGTCATAAGGAACAGTGTGTTGTCTGTTTCTCAAATAAATAAATTTAGTTTCCAAGAGTATATGTCTTTTGAAGAAAACAAAAAGGCTTATACACCTGTAAGGCTAAAATGTCTCAATACCCTCTTTTTACATTCCTCTGCTGATGTAAGGTAATGTTTACATGTGCATATACATATGTGTCCATTTAAGTATGGTTGAGGAAAAAAAAAAGGAAAGCAACACTTGCACTTATACTAAGTTCATTAACTTTTTCTCGTTAGCTGATTCACTTCAAAGTTTTTCCTGACCAGCCTGCTCAGGGACTTCATCTTCATTCACTCTGATTTTCAATTACTGTCTTGTGGAGATGGTGGATAATTTTTATATCCCATTCTTTTGTGGAGTCCTCCAGGTTTTCATTCAAATCCAGTCTTTCTCTATCAATGCTTCTTCATGAAAAAGAGTCTTTCAAAATAGGGTTGTAATCTCTTCTACTTGACTGGCCTAACTGAGAATAGGAACCAACACTCCCTGGTCAATCACTGCCTATATCTCGAAGAGAACTTATAGATGTGTCACACAAAAAACATTTTTGATAAGTAAATAAGATTGATTAATTCAGCTCACTACTATGAGACAAGATACAAACAAGACACATTCTGAGTTATTCAGATACACCTTTAAATACTTCTGGGCACTCAGATACCATTGTGATAAACACACGCACACAGACACAGATATAGATGATAGACATATAGAGAGAGATAGATATATAAAGACATGCCTTTGATCTTTTACCAAGTCATAAGCACTGAAGGCTTTTCAGGATTATATTTGACTTGAAGAAAATTCAGTGCCATGTAACTGCCTGTTTTCATAGTGTAACATATCTTCATTTATCCATATAGACAGAATCACAGAATTGCCTAGATTGAAAAAGACCGTCAAGATCATGAGTCCAGTAGTCATTAACCTAACACTGAGAAGTCCTTGACTAAACCATATCAAAAAGCACTACCTCTACAGTCCTTAAGGACTCCATCTGAAATAAAAGCAATGAAGAAACCAAAACCTATTTTGTGCATTGTAACCAGTATAAAATTGAAAGTGGATAAAGGAAAGGCTGTAGATGTTGTCTGCCTGGACTTCAGTAAGGCCTTTGACACTGTCTCCCACACCATTCTTCTGGAGAGGTTGGCAGTTCATAGCTTGGATGTTAAAAACTGTGTTAAAAACTGTCTGGATGGCCAAGCACAGAGATTTGTGGTGAATGGAGCTGAATCCAGTTGGTTACTGGTCACTAACGGTGTTTCCCAGGGCTCAGTTTTGGGACCAGTCTTGTTTAATATCTTTATCAGTGACCTTCATGTGGGGATCAAGGGCACCCTCAGCAAGTTTGCGGATGACACAAAATTGAGCGGTAGTGTTGATCTGCTCGAGGGTAGGAAGGCTCTGCAGAGGGACCTGGACAGGTTGGATCAATGAGCCAAGGTCAGTGGGATGAGGCTTAATAAGGCCAGGTGCTGGGTACCACATTTCGGTCACAACAACCCCAGGCAACACTACAGGCTTAGTGAGGAGTAGCTGGAAAGTTGCCTGGCAGAAAAGGACCTGGGTGTGCTGGTGGACGGACAGCTGAACATGAGCCAGCAGTGTGCATAGGTGACCAAGAAGGCCAATGGCATCCTGGCCTGTATCAAAAACAGTGTATCCAGCAGGA
>JANHFX010011319.1:0-55082 GCA_027560015.1 Chloroceryle amazona
GGGGGGGGAGGGCGGGGGAGGAGGGGGTGGGCGGGCGGAGGTGAGTAGACCGCTGGGGGGGACAGCGGTTGGGCGAGGCGGAGGGGCGGGGGGCGGTGTGTGGGGGGGGCGGGTCGCGTCGGGTTCTGGTTGCTGTGGGGGGGGCGGGGCGGGTGGTGGGGCGGCCGGGGGCGGGGCTTCCCCCGCCGGCGGCGGACCGGGCAGAGGTGAGCTGGGGTCGTTCGCCCGAGCCGGCCCGGCTGCCAGAGGGACGGAGCGTGCTTGGACAGAGCAGCCAGCCGGACCCGGGGACGGGGAGCGGGGCAGCCCGTGCCAGCTACCAAAGCAGTGGCGTGGGGTGCAGCGCTCCCCGGGGACAAGCGCGCCCAAAAAACCCGCCACGGCACCCCCCCCCCAGTGGCAGCCCCTGGGCCTGCCGACCTGGAGGCAGCAGCAAAGGCACAGCCTCAGCAAGAGCACCGCCTCAGGCAGCAGGCCTTTGGAGATCTTTAGAACTCATTATTTTATAGGACTACTGATATTGACCGCTCTACAGAAAGCAATCTGGCTGTGGACGAGACTGATGTGGAGCCTGCTGAAGCAAAGGTTTCAAGGCTCGGAGCGTGCCAAGCGGCTCGCTGCCTACCTCCTTTTCAGGCAGCTTCCCCCTTCCCAGCGAGGACCCCTCAAGCTGGCTCTGCAGGGATCACCCTGCTCGTTAAGCAAAGCCCGCGGGACTCCCTCCACACGCTAAAATCACCGTAAGAAAGCGAGCACGGAGGCGGCAAGTGAGCAGGATGCCCTCGCGTCCGTGGGGTACTCTCTGCAGCCCGGGTCCTGGGACAGCAAACGGTGGAGTCCCAGCCCCTCTTCCGCTGGAAGCCGGGTCGCAGCTGTCGGTCTGTGCCATTTCTTACACAATTAGCATTTGGTAATTCTATTCCAGCTCTAAAGCAGGGTAACGCTGCTCAGAGTTTGAGCTAGTACCTCCTGCTTTTCTTTCTATAGTTTATTGATTTAGAGGTTTAATTAATTAATTAGGTATTCCATTGCTTTTTTCAAGTGCCTTTTTTTTTTTTCTTGTCCAGCATCAATACATTGGTACAGAATCAAGATTTTGAACTTCTACTCTAAGGGGAAGAACATTTCCTTCCTGTACATCACAGTACCAGTCTACCATGCCCATTAGGTTTTTTTTTCCTGTTTATATCAGAATCAAAAACCTGCTAAAAAATAAACAGTATTATTGCAATTAAAATCTATGCAAAGAGATAGCAAAATGCAGATTTATTACATGGCTCCGTTACAAAGGCATTCACTTCTTGCTCAGCTGAAAAGAAACTGGAACATACCATTGGCAACCTAAATGATTAACACTACATTAAAAAACAGTTCAACTCTGCAATCACAAGCTACCCATTTCAGTATCTGAAAGGATTTTTTTTCTAACAAAAAAAGAATTTTAAAAGGCCCTGAACCACTTGCCAGGTATCGTCACTGACGCACACTGAACCCCCACGCCCCGATCCTGCAGCGCAGCTTTCTAACGCGGAGGCAGTCAGGCCTCTCTCTGGTGCCCGACGGCCCACAGCTCCTTCTTCAGGGTGGCCGTGTGGTCCCTTGAAGCACCGGGTTCAAGCTGCTGTTTTTAAAACGTTACACCTATGTACAACCACTTCACATCGCTGTGGAGACCAGCACACGGTCTGAAGTGCCCATTACTAGTGGTACCTGCTGCTTATGGTGGTATCTGACAGACCTTTGGCTCCCTTGGTGTTTATGTCACAGAAGTTTAACCATCTGACTTTTGTTTCTAGGACGTTTTAGTCTCGTTCAGTTAAACAGGCCCTTGTAAATGTCTATTTGTTAAAGACATAACAAGAACTATGGAAGGCAGCGCTATTTAGTGAAAGGACAAATCAAGTATCACGTGGGAATTGACATGTAATGATAGGTGTGTAAATGCACCTACGCTCACATGTAATGTGGAACACAAGCAGGAAACAGTGAGTAAGGATGTCTAAACTAAAAAACCTCCACCATACAGAAATGGGCTATTCACTTAACATTCTAACAGCTACAGCTTGAACAGCAACTTCAGCTTAAAAAAAAAAATCATCTCACCTTTGCACATTTACAGTTGCTTTAGATTGCTTTTAAAACAAAGTGAAGGACAACAAAAGCCAATCTAATAGGAAGTTGTTACCATTTATTGTGACCACAGACAAGCTAACAATGGATCAAACTGGACCTGAATGTTCCCTTACCGTAGGCAGAGATCTGACATACAGATGCTTTAATCAGCCATGTAAATTTAACTGCCTGCAGAAATCAAAGCTCTCTTCATTTTTCTCCTCCCATTCCCTCGTTCAGCTCCTACGACCCTCTGACTCTCAAGGCAAGTACCTGCCCATTTGCTTCAATGCCAGTCTTCTAATATTCTCGGTGCAGATAAAGTAGGAGAACGCTAGGAGTATGGGACCAGATTACTTCAACTGAAAGCAGCAGTGAGATTTTCTTCCTATATATGAGCTGATCACCTTAGTTACCCTTTGAAGTTAGCAAAGAGGAATACCTGCTTCAAGTACATCACATCCTAAAGATGGCTTTCTCTAGGAGGTGATATTTCACATTACCCGTTTTGGTGTTGGTTTGTTTGTTGTTTTTTTTTTTTCTTCTCCTGGTGACTATACAGAAAAACTAGAACAAATAGCTCAGATGCAGGTATCTCAAATATGAAGGAAACATCTTCCCAGTGAATAGGCCCAATATTTTTAACAAGCCATTCAAAAGTATTGGAAGATTTTTATTTGAGTGCTCATAAACACACACAACACCCACATTTCTAAAGTTTAAACCCTAAATATGAAATTAAATAACAGGAAAATTCATGTACACAGCATTGGTCTAAACATGAGAGAAACATACAATTAGGGAACTCCCTTGGAAGTTTTTGGTGAGAAGAGGCTGTCACCCATGGCAGTCACTGAGAATATTTTTCCGACTCCATTCTGTGCATTGAATCATTTTGTGTTTCTCTCCTCAGAACTGTATTTGAACAAGCAATCTTTGGGAAAAAAAAAAAGTAAAAGGTATCCAGGTTTCTTAATTTCACTACAGACTCAAACAGGCTGGTTGCTAAGCAGAAAACTTGCAATCTTTTGTAACTAGCCATGGTAGAAAGGTAACATGGGGAAAAAATCCAGCATGCTGGAAAGACAGAATTTTTGTAACAAGTTACATACGAACCCACTCTTTCTTCCCCTTTCTCTCTTCCAGACTGTGCTTTCTGTACTATTGCAGGAATGAGGTATGAAAACGCAAGCAAAAGGTTAACAATATAGCCATTTTAATAAAACTCACTGTATTATCTGCACTCTCAAGATATATCTGAAAATAAAGTAAAAAAATATTTAGCATCCTTGAAAGTCTTAAGGATTTTTTTAATAAAAAAGCAGTCTTGTTTGTGGTTTCTTTTTAACCCAGTTCTGTCTCAACATTACACTCAGACGTGTGTATCCTTCTTATTACCACTGTACAAAAAAATCACATTGAATTTCTGTAGCACTGAAAATTATATGAAACAAATAAATCCTCACAAAAAATATATACAGGTAGCCAGAAAAATAATCAAGAAGCAATTATATTGTCTACATTAAAAAGTAAACACTATTTTCAAATACCAAGAAAACATCCAATTTGTTGGCATATCTCTTCCATCTTAAGACTCTTGAGTAGAAGGACAAACTGACTTCCACAGAGGAATTCCTACAGCAACTTTGGTTTATAATGACCTAGACAGAATTCAGACCCTATACACAGTATTGATCTAGTGGATTTCTGTACAGCGAATTTGGCAGGGAAGAGGGAAAACTATACATGTGAACTGCATGATGAGAATAATAATTTAAACTCAGTGTATCATATTCCAAATATACAGAAAAGACCTGATTATATAAACACAGTTATCTTCTGCTATAGACTAGCTCATCCAGCCAGATCCCAGCTCTTCGACACCTCCTGAACGAAGTAGCCACATGTTCTCTATAGCTGATGAATAATAATAGGCTATGTGTGGAAAGCCTTATAAGTCTGCTGAAATAGATACACACTGAAGGGTGTATCTATTTCAAACATGTTTCAGGTACAAAAGTTGGTACTGACTGAACTATGCTGGTTATCAGAAGATGACTGGCCATACTGGTGCAGCCTTTTGCTGCATCAGTACAGATAGCTACCAAAGCACACATTTTTATCCTGTAAATATATTCAGAAACTAGTTTCTGAAAAGTCTGTCCAGAAAACAGAGAAATCACATCAACTTAGTACCTTATATGAACCACTTAGTCCTTCTGAGAAACAGGCTATATTTGCAGGTGAGAAGCTGTGCACTAGAACAAATACATCCCTCTGGTTATCTCAATTAAAATCAGTACTTTACAATGTAGGAGTATTAATTCAGAGCCAAACTTGTGGACAGTACCACCCTGCCACAGCTTTGCTGGCCAGACTTACAGTTAGTCTGGCATAAGCATTACATTAAAGTAGCTGCACCACTTGCAGTACCCAAATTAGTTTTGTCAGATGATGCTTTGGTAGCCTCTGCAGTATTGCAGTGTACTCTGTAGACACTTGGTTCTTGAAACAACTGTCTTTTCCAAGCAAATTCGTAATGTAAAAGTAGCCTGCTGGAGGTTCAAACCATAGCATAGTCGTGGAATGGTTGGACGGTGGTCAGATGGTGAGGTCACGTGAGATCCTGTCCTATGGCAGCCACTCCCCAAACATTTTAAATGGTTCTGCACATAGAGGAGTTGTGTATGGTGAGCATTACACAATCCCCTCTACACTCATCATTGGAAAAATTAGGAAAGCTGCAATTTCTTCCTGGGGGACATGGTTAGAAAGAATAAAGGGATGTGAAGAGAGAGGTGAAGTTCCTCAGTTTTCACATCCAATAGCAATCTTCCAATCTTAAACAAACAAACAAACCAACCAACCCCCACAACAAATAAATAGACATATGACTATTTCCTGGAGCAGGAATGTAAATACCAGTACAAGACAAAGAACTCTGGACAGCCAGAGTTTTAACAGGTACTAAAGCACAGAACATTTGAAAAGTAACATCGTATCAACGTATACCATCTGTGAATCATCCCACACCAGTGTCATCAGTTTATGCATTAACAACTATGCTTATTTAACTGCCACTTCAGCAAACACATAAGCCACAGGAGACAAAGGTGAGTTCCTTCCAGTTAATACATCAACAGCCAAGGTCAGGTTCTTTGCCCAGTTACTTTTTCACAGAAATTCTCTCTTTACTCACCAGCAACAGAGGAGCTTATAGGTGTAAGGTCCTTAACCAGAAAGCACTGAAATGCCTCAGAACACAAGAATTAGCTGCTGTGGGTGTCACACTATATTTAGACCACTGAGCTGCTGTAGGAGCTAAAGCAATTCTGAACTGATGCCCAGGTTGTCTATGCTAGAGGAGGCTGCCTGAAAGAACAGAAACCATAGCTGATTTCTCTGTTGCCTCACACTTCTTTGGCTGCTTGCTAAACTCTCCATTTCCATCTAAGAGTATTTTCTCACTCAGACATACCTCAGCAGTACACTGGCTGACAGACATTTATGGTCAAATCCTTGTCTTCATTTATTCCTGTACAAATGCGACATTTCACAGGGTGGAGCCAGAAACAAGACCAAGGGCATAACTCCAATTGTGTACACAAGTAGACTGATGTGCTGGAGAGAATCCATTCTTCCACTGGCACTGCAGAACTGGCAGCAGAAGGCAGTAATAAAACTGAAGTGGACAGATATTCTTTGTACTTGGAAAGATCAGGATTTAAATGGGAAATTGCACTTTTTATAAAATCACTTTCAGAAATAAAACTGCCTTCTGATATCCATCCTGCTACTAAACGTCAGATGAAGATCTCAAATTACAAGTGAAACCTGTGAAACTCCATCTGCATTGCTTTCATATACCTATAAAAATGTTCTAAGGGACCTTAAAATCAGTTCAAGAGTAAAAATAAAGATGATCCCTCAAGCTGAAATGTTAGGACCTGCAGGAGGGCATAACTGGACATTCAAGTGTGTGGTGCTGGTGGTGGTATTATTTTTAAGAAATAATGACAGAATCCTTTACATGGTCAAAAGTTCCCATGTACCATTAATCGTAAACAGCATGCACGGACAGCCTGAAAAGGAACATCAGGCACCGCCTTTCTTTTGCAATTGCTCCAGTTTTCTTCTTAAGAGGTTGTAGTTTTCCTTAGTCCCAGGTGCCATAGGATCAAGCTTTAGAGAGACTTCGTAGTGCTTCTTTGCTAAGTCAAGATTTCCCCAGCGATGATAAAGCACAGCTGGAACACAAACGAGGAATTTCATTAGCAATATTGTTCAATAATGTGCAATCTTGCCAATCACTTGGAAAACAACATGAAAGCATTTGTTTCCAGTGAGGGTCTCTCGCTGGCTGGTGGCACAGTAGCTGCTTGTTCTATTGCCAAATGCAGGAGCACAGCCTGGGAGCAGAACTGGCATGGGAATGATGAAGGAATGAATTGCATTGTGGCCATAAATGGCAGCTCTTATCTGGTGAGCTCATTGCGGGTTACAAGTACAGCATAAATGAACCGATCTGCAGACACTGAAGTGCAGCTACCTCTGGGCTGGACTGTGCAGCCCTCCTGATCTGTCATATCGTGTGACGGCTTTTCTGGTTTACTGCCCTGTTCTTCCGGCTGGCAGTTTTTCTAGGAAGCAAAATAGAAATCTGCCCAGCGGGAAGAAGGCTCAAAAGATTGCTTTTTCTTTTTAAACACAATTAATATGAAGCAAACAAACAATACAGCTGATAAGAGTTAGAAAGGCTCTTACCCAAATTACCGTGATAACTGGCAGCGTTTGGATTGGCTTTAATTGCCTTGAGGAACAAAGCTTCAGATTCCTGAATAATTTAAAAGAAGTAGTCAATGGGACAGTCTGCTCTTGTAGTATATAAAATAATGCATTTTTTTACCCACAACTGTAATTAAAAACCCTCCCAAACTATGTCCTGTCTATATGATGCCATCATATATATTCTAAGCCTGCATGAACCCATAGGTCAGACGGCTACAGTCTCCAGAAAACAATAATAATTCCACACCTAAGTGCCATGGTTTTGCTTTCACAGGCTGCTGTTATTTTGGCAGAGTGCTATTAAGCACTAGTGAAGTTTGCAAAGCATTTCACTTAATTCTTAGTCTTTATTTTTTAATAGTTACATTATTTTCAAACATTACCTACTGAGGTTCTCCCTACTTATTCAATCAAGTTAAGGATAACATAATTCACGTTCTGTGCAAACTGCTTTTAGACACCTTTCCCTTCAAAGTAGTTTTTAGCATTTAAAAGGGGGGCATCCCCGTAAACTCCTTCCAGACATGTTTCAACACGGCTTTCAGTGAAGAGTAGCCAAGTGCCTGGTGATTAAAAAATTCAAGCCAACTGGAATAATCCTCACATTTCCTCATGAATTATCTTTTCCGTATTCCCACTTGTGGTGTGTACTTTTAGGACTGTTGATATTTGAGTACTTTGAAAACATGAGCTCCCTCAGAGAACAATCACTGCTAAATTTATTCTGTAATTGAAGTATTTCTTCTCCCTAACTAGCTGCTAATACGGATACTTTTGTTCCCGAGCATATTTCCTGAAGAGGTTTAAAAAGATACAGTCCTCCAATCCAAATGGAGCATATTGTCATGGCTTGCAGGCAAGTTTCTGAATGTTAGTGAGTAAATTTTAGATTTCTATGCAGTGCTGTGTCTTAGGGAAAGTTGCCCATTCAGTTTCAGTGCGAATGACCTGAAGATAAAATGACCTCAATGTGGTTGGCTTCTGTCTGAACGCAGACACTTGTTGTCTGAGGTATGTAAGGACAAGAACCTGAGGAAAAGGCCTTCCCTTTGTATTAAGCTTGTATTACTTTGTATTTGTATTAAGCTTTCATTACCCACAAAACACAACAGAGGCTCTACTGAAAAAGAAAACCCATCAGCCAGATTTTTGTTTCTACCATCCTCTCATGTGAAGCATGAAATAAGTCTCTGTAAGGGTCCCTCAGGGGCAAGAAATTTCTGATGTCAAGATTGAGGAACTCAACTTTGAGTGACTTAAGAGCTTCCAAAAGTCAAACCCAAACTACAGGCTCCTTTCCAAGCATTGCTGAGCACAGCGGAGGCTGCCACTCTGAAGCCAACAGAGACTGATGCAGAAAGTACCTGCAACTTCTCACTTTAAGGAAATTACAAACCCTAGCGTTCTTGACAAATGCTTTTGCAGGACATCCTGTTTCAAAAGATGGAATACTTGGTAGGAGTGAACAAGGGAACCAGATGTCTGGAAATTTAGGCAGTACATGACTCCACAGTGCAAGTTTCAGCATTGCTTTTCCCTTGTATAAGCAGCAGCTCCAGCATTCTCATCCCAGACTACTTATGTTCCTGCATGCATTGCTCTCTTTGAAACCCATACATGTTTACTGTGTTCAGCAATGTTTTGGACGACGGGACTGAAAGCACTTTCAAAAACTTTACAGATAGCACCTAAGAAGAGGGAGGGGTCAGAGGGACCTGGATAGGACAGAGAAACTGATTAGCAGGGATCACAGAATGACTGAGGTTAAAATGGACCTCTGGAGGTCATCTGGTCCAATGTTCCTGCTCAAGCAGGGCCAGCTGCACAGGATGATGTCCAGCCAGCATTCCTGAGGATGGCAATTCCACAATCTCTCTGGGCAACCTATGCCAGTGTTTGGTCCATCCAGATCAATAATGATGATGTTGAATGGGACAGGACTGTGGGAATCTCATGAAGTTCAACAAGAGCATATGCAAAGTCCCGCATCTGAGATGGGATAACCCCATACAAAAGTACAGGCTGGGAGACAACTGTTTAGGAAACAGCTCTACAGAAATGATCTGGTGGGCTTGGTAGACAGCAAATTGAATAAAAGCCATCAGCATAACCTCACAGCAAGATGACCAACCACATCCTGGGCTGTATGAAGTAGAAGTTCAGCCAGCAGGTCGAAGGAAGTAATCCTTGTCCTCTATTAGCACTTGAGACCACATCTGTAGCATGCGTTCAGGTTGGGGGTCTCCATTACAAGAAAGACATGGACATGCTTTATAGTGAGTCCAGCAGAAAGCCACCAAGATGGTTAGGGGCTGGAGCACAAGACAAGCAAGGAAAAGCTGAAAGAACTGTATCTCTTCAGCCTTATTGCTAGAGACCTTATTGCCATCTGCAACTATGTGATCAGATGATACAGAGAAGATGGAGACAAACTCTTCTCACAAGTCTGTGAGATGGGATGAGACACCGTGGATGCAGGCTGGCGTATGGGAAATTCCAATCTGATACACAGGGAAATTTTTATTTATTTATTTTATTTTTAATTTTTATTTTTGCTATGAATGGCCAAGCACTGGAAGATGCTGTCCAGACAGGTTTTAGAATCTCCATCCATAGATATGTTCAAGAGTCAACTGGAGATGGCCCTGGTCTGGGTCAGGGGTTGGATTAGATGATCTCCGGACCTCCTTTCCAATCAAAATTATTCTATAGTTTTAACTCAGTCATCTGAGAAACACACCGAGACTCAAACATTTGGCAAGTCGAGTGTTGCAAGATAACCTCCTCCCTTCATACAACCACCCAAGCCTAAAAATCAACAGTAGACTGGCACTTGAAAGTATGTAGTAATCAGAAGTCCCACAAAGTTGTATTTTTTTTTTTCTCTGCAAATTGTAGTGTTTTGGTCTAATGAGTAAATCTCTGCTTTCTTTAAGGGGCAGGTTCACAGCAATAGAAGTGACAGGTGTGCTGATCACACAGTTCAGTCTTATGCCTAAAAGTTGCCACCTCCAAAAAGAAGCACTATGTGTGGACTCATCCTTACACTGCTGAAGTGCAATGGGACATCATGTGCGATGCGTTCCTAGAAAACTTAATGAACTAGATTCTCATTGCTGCCATTGCCATACATCTTCATCTACATGCTGGAAACATCTCCATCAGCACTACTTTGCTTAGCAGCTAGTAGAAGCATCCTGTCTGATTAAAGGCTATTTAAGGTGCATCATATTCATATTACTGCAGATATATGGAGTAAATATACCTTCCAGTACATCAGTGATATTTCAAATTGCTGTATCTTGCCAAATCTTTAAGTGTTGCCAAGAAATTTGCACAGTGCGTATAGCAAAGGCATTGGGTAAGCACACTGCATTCTATCTGCCAAGGCCACAACACAAAATTGTAGTCTGGCTTTATTTCAAATACAAAACCTGCTGAATGGTTCCAATTTATTGTACTTTTTACAGAAAAAGCATAGATGTAAACATAACAAAAATAGAGCATACAGATTTTCAAAGAACTAAAGATATCTCGGTTCTTCATCCACTGTGACAAGAACAAGCATTTAAAGGAGAACTCTGACTTGGTGTAACAGGTGCTAACAAACCCACCAAAACAGCTTTATGAGCTGTTGTTTCTGAAACAATAGATCCTGATTAAGTACAGAAGTCATAAAGGGCTGGGTTTTTTTTAGGAAAACCATCTTCTGCTAAAAATCAGAATGCTTTTGAAACTGAAGGAGAATATTGTGTGCTTACTAGAAAGGAAATTTTTCATAACATAGTAAAACCTTTTTCACTCACTGTCTTTTAAAGTAACACCCCCCACCCAAACAAATTCTCTCACTTAACCCCCCCTCTATATCCTCTTTCCAGGTGGTGCAAAACACAGCTCCTGAGGTCATAAACATTTTGAAGTGAGTCCACTTTCCCATTCCCTTAATTTGCTCTCCCTATTATAATGCACCATTTTCATGTGACTAAGTTTTCTGCTCTATGCAAACCTACTACTCCATATTGAACTACTAGGACACCAACTGTCTCCCCGTTTTCTTCCCTGGGCTGCAATGCTCCTTTTGCCATACTCAGGATGCTGCCTTCAAAGGTTCATTTTCCCCTACTATCATTTCTACTTTGTCTCCAACACATTAATTCCCCTGTAGCATAATGACCTTTCAGAGCTGGCAACCAAAATCACTAACTCTTTTTTTATTTTTAAATCCACTTAGACAACTTGTTTCTCCTACACCCCAAGTAGTTTTCTCACTTGTTTTCAACTTATTTTTTCTACTATTTCATTACAAATGCTCTTTATTCTGTCATGCTGCATATTCTTCTTGATGAATAACTATACAGTCCTCTATTCTTTCACAGTAATGACTCACCAAAATAATGCTAGCAGTTACCTCCTCCATAATCTCATCATTATACATTCTGGATATTAATTTGTATCCTTCTCAAACTTTGTTAAAGTAACCTAAAATAATAAACCAGCCTCAGGTGGAGAGAGAAAAGAAATCGCGTGTACTTTAAAAAAAAGCAGCCAGTCTAGAGAAAACGGTAACAAGATGTCTGAGAGCATCACTACCAGAAACAAAAGCAAGTGCTGGGTTGTCAGTGGCCCACAGGACTGTGGAAATGTAAGTGGATAAATTAATTGGTGAAAAAATATATCTATTCTGAGAAGTTTCACAAAATCTTCTTTGAATATATTGAGGATGTTCCTTCAGTGCTGCTAACATTACTGTCAAAAAGCCATCAAAACCCCCAAAAGCCATAGTTCAGTCAATGATGTTTTCTGAGGAATAACAAAAACTGCCTTGATTATTAATTTGTCCCTATCACATATATAAATTACTGACTATGGAGTTGATTAAATCTACTAAATACAGTAACTGTGCATGTTTTATTCTCTGTCAGCTCATCTGGTTTCTTCTGGAAAATAACTCTCATCTGTTCCATTACATTTATTACTTGTAAATATAAGCAGGCAATGCTGAGGTCTGCTGCATCCAAGAAATGCCTTGCTCAATGTATGGACTTTTTCCCATAACATTCTGAGCTTACCCAGGTATCCCATCCTCAGTGTGGGATTAGCAAATCTGTGTATCTCTGGTTTAGACAGTGTCTGAGGCAAAGAGGCTGGAATTCATACCGGGCAGTGGTAAACCTTGCTTCTTTTATACACCTGAAGCACAAGGACTCACATATCACAGCTAATTTTAGTTCCTGAAACCAAGGCCTCTCCAACAGAGCTGGCTCACTTCCAGCAGTAAAGCAACACAAGACCCTAACTGCCCTCTAGTGTACTCAGGAGCCTATTTCTCTCCACTGACCACTGACATAAGTTAGGGCAGCAACACTTGTAACCCATGCACCTAAATAAGTTGAGATGCACTTAGGCCAGAATCACACAGTGATGCTTTGACAGAAATGGGCATTGAAACCTGATTATTTAAGTTATAGTCCACGATGGCCTCTTCAGTTTCTACAAAATCTTGCACAGAGTTTAAACAAGAAAAAAACCCAAACAAACCCAAACCCGAGACTCAGAAAGCTCTAGTTACCTACCTTATATTTTTGCGATTTCCCCAGTACATTTGCCAGTGAAAACATAAGAGAATGATCATTAGGTATTAATTCCAGGGCCTCTCTTCCAACTGCTTCTGCTTGAGCTAGATTGCCTGGGAAGCCACACAGTGGAAAAAGAGAAGGCATCTTTTAACAAGGCCTCATTAGTTGCTTTCCATGCTGCAAGCACACATATTGTACGGATAGCCAAGTACACGCATTTTTCAAGAAAACCAGGTACCATATGCAAATGTAAAAGCCCACAGCCTAACACAATAGAAACCCTCCACCTTGTTTTCAACAGCTAACATCTTGAGAAGAACAACCAAGCACAGATCCAAAAGTTTTGAAGTTTGATCTATAATACAAACATTCTTGCACAATGATGACATTTCAAATAAGGATAAATAACTGAATATAATAAATACAAATAAGGAATTCAATTTATGGACTGGATCTCAAATGATACTTAAAGCCATTGAGTCAAAATGTACTCTTATAGAGTGTCTGGGTAGCCAAAGAAGAGGCAAAACTCCTTTTAGACAAACATAGATAAAGCTTTAAGTGTTGCTAGATACTGAATTATTCATTAAAACATTCAAATACCTGTGTTATCAAGCAATATAATCATATTGTTCCAAGCCAAACTATGCTCTGGTTTCAGAACAGTGGCATTCCTCCATGCATTCAATGCATCTATATGGCGATTCAAATCTGCATACTAAAAAGAAAGGAAACCCCAGTAATTTCACTCTGATTTGCTTTACATTCCTATCATGCACTAAAGACACTGAAAAGTTGTTGATGTCTCATTCCATTCTAGTAGAACTTGTTTTTATAGACAAAAGTAAGAAAAGTAAAAAGAATACTATGGTAGTATGGAAGATATGAGTGCTGCGTACTAATTTTACCCTGCTTTTCTCTGGGAGCCAGGCTGGTTTTCAAATGCATGTGCCAATAGGATAGGGAAGAAAACAGCATACAGTTTAGAAATCTACACAAGAAAATAAGTAAATACTTAATATAAATATTTCCAAGAATCGAAATGGATTTTTTTTTGGCATAATTCTACTACCTAATGAAATACTAATGACTATAAACCAGTCTAATATTGGGAAATGATTAATAATATCTTTTGAACAGAAGACCAAAATATGAATTTTTGTTTATACCTCTTGATATGAAAAAGTAGGACTACCAAAGGTTGTATGGAAGGAAGTATACTGGGAAAGCAGCTGGAAAAGCTACCAAAAATATGAAATCACCCTGAACTACAAATCAAGTAAACTGGAGTAACTATCAGCATTTAACAGTACAGCAGAATTATAGATATCTCTCTCTATATATACAAACACACATATATCATATAGGAAGGCAGACGTGTTAGCAGATAAAATCTTTTACTCATTTTCTGGCCAGACTCTCCTTAAACCCTGACATGTATAGATATCTAGAGATACACACGCACATGGGTTCCTGTTGTAGCTATCATTTACTCAAAAGCACTCACCAACCGCCCTAAATTGTAGTAACAATCTGGATATTTTTTCCTGTGTTTAATTGCTGTCCAGTAGCTTTGCTCTGCCTCTTCAAACCTTCTTAAACTGTTCTGTACTATTCCTAGATTCATCCATGCAGCAGCAAAATCAGGTCTGGGCAAATTGGGGAAAAAAACCAAACAACAGAAGAGAGGACAATTGAGCATTTGGAACACAAGATCCTATTGTACAATTTCTGTTTAGCTGGTGAAAACACTACTCAGCATTGTTCTAAACATACTGTATTTGTACAGCCAAGGACAGCAACTCCTCTGCTTCTTGGAGTTCATTTCTTTCTTTCAGAATATTTCCAAGGTTGTTCATGGCATGTACGTATTTAGGATTCAACCTAAAATTTAAATTTTAAGAGAAAATTATTAGGATGGGACATGCATTACTATACAAAAATTGCTAGCTCTGCAGATCATGAAAATGAATACCTAAGCATTTTCTTCATGATAAACATGAAAGCAATTTTAGGATAGTTCATTAAAGAAGTAAAATTCCTAATACCTTACAGCTTCTCTGTAGTATTTGATTGCATCACTTTGATTTCCTTTGTCAGCCAGGTTTTTGCCAACATTGTAGTGCACCTGAAAACACAGACAAACATTCTACTGGATGCTATACATTCAGATCCTTTGTGGAGCCAAGTTCCTAAAAATTTTTACTCCGAATAGAAACAGTCAGCACTTGTGCCATTCACTTCTGGCTTTTGTTGTAGGTTGATACTTAAGATTGGACAATGCATACAATGAATAAAGCAAGACAAAACTTGAGGAATAAATTATTAAATCAGCTTATCTATTCCAGCTATTTAAGAAAGATTATTCACTTCCTCATTTTATAAATGAGGTCACCACACATTCCACAAGACTCTTTATATGAAGACCTCCTGCTCTTAATTTCATTTTCTTGTCAGACAAGTAAGAGAAGTGTTTCACTCAAATAAAATCCACCATAACCCAAGAAACACTACAGTAATGTGTTGATTAAACTTTGCTTTCACTACAGCAGAAAGTAGAAGAAACTCAACATGATCAGAAAAACTAAGCTCTGAATTTAAAAAACAAAACAAAAAAACCCCAAACCCAACAAACACAGACTATTACTGTCTTAGGATAAAAGAGCATCAAAGCATTTCTGAAATAAAACTGTGTATAGCAACACATTGGAGACCCTGCCTGTTAAAAAGTGGACAACAAATGTGGGATCTAGAGCTTTTAGATAGAGCTACCAGGAAGAAGACACATCATCTGTACCTGTGTCAAGAACTAGATAGGAATAAATATATTTTAGGACAAATCTGAGATGGAAGACATCTCAAATCCTACTTTAAGATCAATCTCAGAAGACTATGTTACCTGGTCAAAAGGAAGACTCAGGTTTAGAAATAACAGAAAAGTACCGTGAGTACTAACTCCTGGAAACAGACTTCTCAGCAACTAAATCAGAACTCATTATTTAGGATTGAAATCACCTTACTATTTGAAAGCAAATAGTATATACCTCATCTAAACCAAACACACATTGTAATTTCTTCTGTACTTTGAAAGTCTGATTTAAATCTTGTCCAAAGCACTATGCACTAATTACTTCAGATTGAAGTACAAAAAGATAGGTTTGTAATGCATTCAGATAACTCTAATTAACCTTCTACATTCAAAAAAGGAACGTATCTCATGTGTCCAGCAAAGGAAAAATCCTAATTGTATTTGGCACGATACCTGGGGATTATTGATCCAGCACACACAATTATGTTTGAACTTAATTAATTATTACAGCATTTAACTGTTGAATTCCATCTCTATAGTTGTGACTAAGCAGTTAACATATCAACAAAAAACCTAAGAACATTTTCCATGCTTTCTAGAATGCGTGGAAAAAATAGTTTCACTGGTTTTACAGAGGTGTATTACAGAGGGCAAAGATGCAAAAAAGCTTACTAAGTATAGAACAGAATTGTCTCCTCAGGCTGTAAGATATAAAATAGCACGCAAATTCAGCAGCCCATAAAAGCAGTTCTAGCACAGCTTCCAAGAAAAAAAAAACCTAGGCAATTCTGTTGGACATTCACAAAAATATGGCAAGGCCTATGCCAAAGAAGCAACAAAATGGTACATTTATATTATACACAGCCACTCATTAAGATCAGTTGATGGTGTCAAAAAAACCCATCACAGAATAGCATCGTTTTCCCAGGAGTCATCAAAGTACAATGATACACCCTGAAAGATGTCTCTTAGGACTGGATTCTATTTGTATAGCTCTTCTAGAATTTTTTCAGCACGTTATCATAACATTCTTACCAAACTGGATTGCTCTGATTCTATATGCTGAAGTTTCCAGACTCAAAATTTATTCAGAGCAAATTAGGTTAAATTAAACTTTGTTGTGTTTCCAGATAAAATATAAATTAAAAAGAATAAGGAAAGATTTCAGTCAGTAATGTGTATTAGCCCTTAAAATACCTGACTTCACATTTCAATATCAGCAAACAAGATTACATTTAACCCATTTACATTTGTTTCTTTAAAAAGCTTTGTAGAAGGTTTTACTTTTGTTGTTGGGTTTTTCTTTTTGTTTGGTTTTGTGTGTGGGGTTTTGTTTTGTTTGGTTTGTTTTGCTTTTTATTTTTACAGAAGTCATGAGAATTACTGAAAAATGAAAGTTGATTCCAGACAAGGGACGGAGTATATAAGAAAAAGCTTGGTATACACCAGTCTTTCACGTCAGCTGTCTTATGTTAGGAAATAGTCAGCATTTCACTTTCTGATTCTGTTTTTCTCAGTTTTTAAAAACATGGAGCTTCTTAATATCCATTTCTAATCTCAAAAGCAGCAGCAGAAAGAGTATTTTTCTCATATAACAGAATTGTGCAGACTGACCAAAGAGATATCAACCAAACCAAAGAGATATCAATTCTCTCAAGTCAAAACATCAAATGAAATATTAAGTGTACATGTACATTTTGTGAATGGAACTAAAAAGATGTACTATAGTCTATGGAAATTGATAGCAGACCTATTTAAATAAACTATTAGAATTTTCAATGGTGTATTTCTCCTGTCCTCAGATATAGCTTCTGTGTAAAAGGAAATTCTATTTCTATGCAGTAGCCCTGAAAATGAAGAAAGACCTTATTATATGTAGGGTTCCTAATTTCCCTTTAAGTGAAATTGTAGCTTTAGTTCACCTGGTTATGGTGGCGACAGAGAATAAAGGAAGAAAAGAAAAACTAAACCAAACATACTAAAAGAACTCATCAGCCTACCATAAATATCCAGCTCTACAATGGATTATAGTCCACAGTAACATCCTGCTCTTCAGAACAAGCTGGCAGAGGGTTTCCAGGCACACACAGCCATTTGAGAGGTGCAGGTGATTTCTGCCATAGAACGTCCGTCACTTCACTGGCCATGACCAAGAGATGCCAAGAGCAGCCATTAGCTCTACTCCTCCAAACCAGGCCTACCTACAGTCATGATCTGTCTGTTCCTAAGCACAAGTCTGTAACTCTCCTTGACTTCTCCTGTGACCATGACCTGTACAACATGGGGACAGAAGTACTTTCTATATAGCAATGCATGGGAAGAATCTGGGCTTAAAAAATGAGGGGCCAGTGTGATGTTTTAAATTTCATCTCTAGAGATGTGGTTCTTCTGCCTTTGACAGATATCATGTATACCAGCCTGGAAGGGAAGATTCTTCTTTCCGGATTAAACATTTAAGAGCAGACATAGCATTTTGTTATTAAAAGATTAAAGATAGATAGATAATAACTAGAAATGATGTATTACTTCGTGCCCACATGCTCCTTTATCAACCTTAAACAGGTAATTATTTTACAGTAATAGCTCTAAAACGAACATTTCTCAGGGTTGTATAATAACACAGTATTCTCTGAAATCAGGGGCAATTAGGTAGAAAATACCCCAGGGTAGAACCTAGTTCATTTCAACAGTCACGCATTATTTACAGTTAGCATAACCAGGGCACCAGAGCCTCGCCAAACAACTGGCTTTATGTGTTTGGTCTCAACACCTGTCCACCTAAGAAACCAGCACAAAAAACCCAAACCCACTGTCTATTATTCTATCTTAGACACATAGTGCTTCTTATTTAAGGGTTTAAATGTGCACACATTCAACATGGGAAAGAGGAAAAAAAAAAAAGTATTGTCCTCTACAAAACCAAAATTACTGTCAAACCTCTTTTATTCCCCCTCTCCTCCCCTCAAAGCAGCGTAGGAGGAAACTGCAATGTAGTACCATCTTCTAGGAGGTACACCCCCCTCATCTGCAGCACTACTATTATCAACTATTTAATTCTCTCTTCCTAGCTGCTTATAATCACCTTTTCGCCATATATGTGCATTTGCTGAGAAGGATGGAAGCAAAGTACAGATGACAGAATTGCCAGGGAAACATGCAGATGCTTCTGTTTAATGCCAGCTGCCTTCAGAAAACACTCTTCTCTTTCCTCTGCTACTGAAATTCTGTTTTCTAAACAATAATAAAACAAAGCCCTTTAGATCTTCACATTTTTTTTGTGCACCTAATGTTGTCTAAAGTTTCTTCAGCACGACTGTGCTTGTCTACATAAACAACTGACATCTAAAATGGTCTCTGTGTGGGAAAACACTGCAGGTAGCCTCTGCAAACAGCCTACTTAAGATAAATCCTGCAGAAGACAACCCCATTTTAACACATAGCATAGAAAAAAAATCTCAATTTCTACAGGAAATGCTCCCTAGGCCAGCTTCATAAATCCTTAACCAACATCTTGTCCTGTCACAAAGAGGTTTTATAAGACCTTTTAAGAAAATATAGAAAGTAATGCACAAACTCTGTTGTACATTTTCTCTATTAGCATAGCTTGTCTTTGACAAACTTCTATCTGCAATAATTACGGTTTGCATAAAGCACTAGGTTACTACCCTTAGTATGTCAAAGTAGACTGGTTAGTAACACATTCTGTTGGGAGTAACGTGACTTCCTTGATGATTATTGAAGAAAAGTTGCTGCTGAAATGGCTTTTTAAAAATTATGGTTATTAATTCCTATCTTTTAAAGAAAAGCCAGTATCAAGGAGAACGTAGAGATTAAATACAGAATACTAACAATTTACAATCCCTTACATTCAGTTATTTAAAATCTAGTACAAGAAAAATGGTGACTATTTCCTATATATTTAACAATACAATTGCAAGAGAAAGTCATCCAGGAATAAAGACCACGTCTGAATTCTTAAAAATTGCCATGGCTTTGCTAAAAGCTGGGAAAAAAGTAATTTGGGACTTTCAACACTACAAAAAAAAAAAGGCACCAAGATGAGCATTATGGTGGTATATCTTTAAAAACACAGAATCACAGAATGTTCAGGGGTGGAAGGGACCTTGAAAGATCATCTAGTCCAACCCCCCTGCCGGAGCAGGATCACCTACAGCAGGTCACACAGGAATGTGTCCAGGTGGGTTCTGAATGTCTCCAGAGGAGGAGACCCCACAACCTCTCTGGGCAGCCTGTTCCAGTGCTCTGTTATTCTTACTGTGAAAAAGTTTCTCCTCATGTTTATGTGAAACCTCCTATGCTCCAGCTTGCACCCACTGCCCCTTGTCCTGTCAATGGATGTCACCGGGAAGAGCCTGTTGTCTCCGTCCTCCTGACACTCACCCTTTACATATACATATAAACAGTAATTAAAAATCAAATTAAAAGTGTCTAATGACCTCAGAAAGTGAGGAGCAATAAGCAATGTCTAGAACTGGTGAACAGCAGTAGGGCAAGGTCAAAATCTCACATAACCTTGTGTCCACATCTGCTCTAGTTGTCAGGGCTCTTTCTATCATCAGTGGAGAGAAACACAGATCTAAGGCACAGTCCTTCAGGTATATGGCAGTCATTTAGTTCAAGGTTATGATGAACCACATGCTAAAAAGGGACAGCTTCTCCTCCCCAGTTATAAAGGGAGCCTGGCTTACTCACTCAGATGTAGATGTCTAAAGCTGAGGAGATAAATCCAAGGCAGTAGTCTGATAAGGTGAAAGAGGAGTTATGCTTTTATCGTAGCCTGTCATTAGATATTCCACTACTTCAACAAAGCACCCCAGGATAAGCTTGCAAATGAAAAGATGCCAGATTGGATGCAGTGAGCTTTTTAAGCCAGTAGCACTGAAATATTCTGAATTGGTAACACCTGTAACATAATCAACATACCAGGAGAAAACAGTCTCTGTAACTGTTCACAAAATTGCTTTAGCACAACAACACAGGCCTGGTTCTAACTCACACTAGTGTAGATCACCACTGAGCTCCAGGAATTAACTCAATCTACATGCCAGAAAAAAAAGGTGGGAAGAGAAAATGGAATCAATATACAGGCACCTTCTGTTTAGCTAAGAAAAATACTACCAAATGTGTTCAGAATGTATACTGTTTCAGTCTAACAGCCTTTGAAACCAACTCAAGTGCAAGACCATGCAAGTTCAAATATGTGACACGCTCCTGGATATGTGTAACTAAGAACTGCAACATGCTTCATTCTCTCTCTTAAAAAAATTTTTTAAAATCTATAAAATACATAACAGATATTTTTAATATTTTAAATAAATAACATTAAAATACATTTTAAATATTTTTGAACATTAAAAAATCTGTATTGTGAACTGTTTTGAAGTAGAAATCTCTTAAAGTTCATTATGGTACCTGATTATTTCCAATAAATTTTAAAATCATTGGGCAACATTTATCAAAGTTGATTTCATCCTCTTGATCCACCACTCAAAGGAATGATTCACTGCCATGCCAGAAAATTTGATTTAATGCACCTCTCTCTAAAGAGATGTTTAAAGAAGTGAGTCTTGAAATTAGAGAAGGCATTGCTTTAGCTACTTATTACCTAGTATTAAGGTAAATTTACTCTACACTGCTCACATACAGACAATTTGGAATTGAAAAGAGCTGTCCCACTAAAACATGAATCAGGAGCTGCAGCTTTTTTGTTGATAGTTGTGAGACACCTGGAGATTCTGGGACCCTGCTGCGTAAGGAAAGTAAAGCATGACCATATTACATGTATTAAAGAACAACAAGAAAAAGCTATTATCTGCGTCCCAGCTTTTGGTCTGCATCAGCCTCCCACTGAAATAAATGAGCCACTGAAAGAATGACTGCAGAGTCATTTTTAAAGGCAGTCTGCAGTTTCAAGACAACAACAGAAGATCAGAACAGAACCTAATTCCAATTTTCACATTTATCTTTGTCAAAACTGAATAAATATAGCTGAGTCCATAAAGGAAAAAAAGAGATTGGCTCCCACACATGAACTCCCTAATGCTGTTGCCTAGAAAAGATCCCTACTACTGTGGTTTCAAAGTTGCTGTTTCAGCAAAATTGGAATGTGAGCCTACAAACCCCTCCCTGTTCACATCACCACACTTGCCATTTGTGCAAGCTGTCACTAGCAGCAACACAGCTCAGGCGTGTCTACAAGGCCCAGTGTTGACAAACACAAGCTCATTTTCCCTGTACACTCATTGGCTTTGACCCAGCTGCATTAGTTCAGTAGCTTGCACACAGCTTATTGGGCTCAAGCACAGCGCTGCGTGAACACAGCTACACAGCTTCCCAGCCAGACATGGCTTCAGTCCAAGGAGGTTGGAGCACAGGCAAAGAGTGTGGATCTGTCTAAAGCACTCTTACCATGGCAGATGGATGGAGTTACACACAAAGAAACAGATTGCGTTTGCTCCGCTTATCGTATGTGCTTGTTGTCCAGAAGACAAGATAGGCTGAGGTCATCATGAAAAAGGACATGGCTACCTACTGGTGCCACACAACAAAATACAAAAATTCTTTTTCTCTGTATTGAGATAGGAGGTTATTGAAAGACACCACCATGTTGTAAATATTTGCTGTAAATGTTTTTTAAAGCTCACTGGTGCATATTTGTATTCAAGCAGATGCAAAGTTTATCATTCTCTTTGCAAAGTTGAGCATTCAAAGGTTCCTTTCTAAACTCTGTGTCTTGATCTGTATTGCCTAGAGACTACTCTAGATTACAGAAATCTTTTAAAAGAATCTCCACGTATTTTTATTGACAAGCTGCACATTACTATTCCTATGCTCTTCAAAGAGAGTCTCTGCTAAAATTCACACAACATCAGGGCTCTGTGGTATGCTCTAAGAGATCATAACTCTCAGCTATGAAAGGATTGCTGTGGAGATCACCTCTATTGACAGGCTAAATTCAGTCTACTACACCAAACACTTGTTCAGCTCAGTGAAACATCCTATCCAGTCCCACCCTCTTACTTGTTCCCTCACTAAGCCTTGCAGGAAAACTGGAGATTTCCCAGTGCCCATGTCTGAACACTCTAGCCCATGCAGCTGCTGTAAATGAGCAGAGGTGGGAGCAAAGCTGTCACTTGCACATCCTGCCATGACACTGACGAGGTGCTGCTTTGTCCCTTACCTGTGGTGGCTCCATATACCACTGAAAGGTACATAAAAAGGATTCTAAAAGCACAGCATAGGCATTATTCAGGTGAATACATCACTGCAACTTACTTTCTTTTCAGTATTGCTTGTAGTAAGTTGGAATTATATGCACAATTGTTTTAGAGGATTTTTATTAGCAATATTTGACTGGATGCCTTTCCTGAAGTGTATTCTTCCTTCTCCCTCCCCTCCCCACTCCTACCCCAACATTCTGAATGACAATATTGCAATTTGCACTAGCTAGTATTTTGACAATGCTCCCACTGTAATTTTGGTGTCTTGACATGTCCATGTCTGCAAGACTGTCAATAACACTGTAACACAACATATTAACTGTGCGTAACACCTCCTTTACCCTACATTTCAAAACACTTAAAAAAAGAAGAAGATTGCAAGTTCCCATGAGTGACTTACTTTTGCATTCAGAGGGCACACAGACAGCGCGCTCCTGAAAAGCTGTTCTTCTGACCTCCACTGACTGCTGCGGAGTGCACAGCGCATAACATTTAGCAACAAGATTCCAAGTACTGCCACAGCAAGAATTTTCTTAAGGAAAGAGAGACAAGTTAAGAAACAAACCACTCTACTGAAGCACTTCATCATCAGTTTTACTTGTTGTTCTGATGGTACCTTTTTCTTGGCTTGCTTACTCAAGAGACTAAATCCATATGTAAACAGAATGCAATATCCAATACTGGGGAGGTAGATGACTCTCTCTGCAATAACAAATCCTACTCTGAAGAACAGATTACTTGCAGGAAGAAAAGGGATAATAAGAAATCCAAGTCCCAGTGTAAGAATTCTGCAAACAAGAAACAGATTCTCAGATTAACCACAGATCTTAACAAAAGCATCTTTTCCACTTAACATATAAACTTTATTGAAACATTTTATTAGAATCATAGAATGATAGGGATTTGAAGGGACCTCTGGAGATCATCGAGTCCAACCCCCCTGCCAGAGCAGGGTCACCCAGCACAGGTCACACAGGAACGGATCCAGTGGGTTTGGAAAGTCTCCAGAGAAGGAAACTTCACAAGCTCTCTGGGCAGCCTGTTCCAGGCTCCATCACCCTCACAGGAAAAAAAGTTTTTCCTCATGTTGAGGTGGAACCTCCTGTGTTTCACCTTGCTACCATTACCACTCCTCCTACCACAGGGCAGTGAAAAGAGACTGGCCCCTTCTACTTGACACCCACCCTTTGGATATCTGTAAACATTCGTAAGATCCCCGTGTGTGCATATGGAGCAAAAGCAGCCTTCTGAGCTCCTAACAAAAAACAGGTGAAATTTCAGCGAAGCTTCAACGCTGCATTCCATCAGGAAATTCTAAAATCCCAGCTATAATTTCCAGAAAAGCAATATTCATGCTTCCAAGGTCAGAAAATAGCCCCATTACACATAACTACGTAATTCCTATTTAAAATACATAGCTTTTACCATTGCTTTTCCTGCCTCTCTGTCTATTTTTGAAAGTAGTAAGACAGTAACAGGGGAAAATTAGAAGTCACTGTTAAAGAAGTAACTTAGCTACACATCCTATTGAAAGCACATTTTCTTTCCTAACAAACACATAAATAGTAAAATCCATTGTGGTTAGCAACTTTAAGTTAGTAATCTACGTTCTTTTACAGTCAGCAGAGAGAGGCACTTCTTGAGAGCAGTTTGTCTCCCTTGTTTTAGGTATCTATGTGAGGATGAGTAGTCCTCAGCAGGTAACTCTTCAGGGACTATACAGTGCTTAGCCAACTGCGACTTGATCCCTTCCTTTTACAGAGCTGACATAAGAACCACAGGTCTATGTTTGTGTTTGTAATAAAGGCCACAGGCATGGTAGCAAGACTTCCACTACTCTCCAAAATTATTTCATCTGTGCAAATGAGTATGGGAACATCAGAAAGGAAGGCAGGTGGGATGTTAACTTTTGAGGGAATGAGGAGGACTTTTGAGGGAATGAGGAGGAAGAGATAAAATTACAGACCACCATAAGAAAAACCCAGAAAATATTCATCACTCTTAACAATAGCATGACCTCTTTGTAACTGAGCTGTTGAGAAATTGTGAAGAAATGAGAAATTAATTATACATAAAATCCATGGGAACAGAACCTGTAGAGCTAAAAAGAAGGCCTTAGTGAGTCAGAATAGTCTGCAATAAATTTTTTAGTTCCTTTGGATAAAGTACAAATTGTTTCCTCGGTAGATACTATGGGTCAGCATTTTACTTTCTAATTCTATGGCCATGGCCAGCATTTCTACCCCCTTTTAAGGTGTATCTCCTCTCTCTTTCATTATTAGGAGACAAAAGGACTTAATGACTTGTAAGAAGTAGAAGCAACAGAATACATAATTTCCTACTTGGTCTTGAGCACATATTACTTTTTACCACCTACAGTGTTAAGGATATCAAAATGCCATTTCAGGAGAAAAAATAAAGCAGCCATCCATAATTCCTCCTCCAACTCTGCTTCCCACTAGTCAGTGTACAGTGATGGGCCCAAATTGGGATAAAACTGTAATGACAACTATAAATATTTATTTGAACTGCATTTGCTAGGCACTGGTTCCACTGAACTGTTTAAATGATCAGTAGTGGATTTAACAAAATAATACTGTGCTTAAGTTGGGCAGGCATTTAAAATTCATCACTGTATCTTACCTTCTCTTATGACTGTCTTCTGAGCACAGAGCTTGGCATATCAGACCAATTAGGCAGAACCAAAGTGATGCGAGTGCAATTATCCTCCAGTCACTGACGGATTTAATGAGGGGTATGCAGCCCATTGACCAATCAAAACACAGCCACCAGGGACACAACAGCAACCATGCATTCAAGGAATAGTAGTAATTATAGTTTATAGCCTGTCAGTCAAAAAGAAAACAAACACTTATTTGATACTAAACTTAAGGGCAACTTTAGATTTTCTCTCTGCTAACATTTCCCTTATCCCAAAACATATCTTATACAATAAAGAGACCCTAAATACTGATAAACTACACCTACATATCCATTTATTATCCAGGCAACTATATATCCATTTATTTTACAGCTGTGGTTTTTTCGTGGTTTAGTTTGTTTGTTTGGGATTTTTTTGTTGTTGTTTTTGTTTGTTTGTTTGTTTTTTAAATACAGCTAAGTGGGTCTCCTATTCAGAGCAAGGAAATGCAATTCTAAGATGTCCGACCAATATCCACATGTAAAAGGAATAATCTCCTACAATGAGAGAAAAATGTGAAAAGACAGCATCCACTGTCTTTGTCCTTCATTCTTCATCTCCAGAAAAAGCCTTAATGCAGTCAGAGTTATAAAGCCAAGACATGGTCCCAATGCACCAGACCAGAACTTTATGTTGTTTTCTTCAATCATGAAAGAACAGATGAAAAGTCGAGCGCAGCATGTGGAAAAGGGATGAAATCCAGCAAAAGCTAAACCCTTGCATGCATGGAAAAAACAGTCAGTAAATGAAAATGGACTTCAATATGTGCAGTGTATGGTAAAATGAATGCAAGGAATACACAAGGTATGCTGTTATTAAAAACTGCGGAAAATAGTCACAGCAGCACAAGTGAAGGTGACTCAGCACACATCTTGAAACATAAAGACTGCCCACTTTATTGTTTCTTTGAAGCCCAGAAAAGAAAATCCAATTTGATGACAGAGCCAGACAGAAAAAGCAACTTCGTAACTTACTCTCACAAACAGACTGTCTTCAAATGAAGCTGGGTTGTCTACTTCAGTGAAAGCTGGTGGCCCTGTGCCCATAATCCTCCAGCGTATATAAAGTATACTGGCCCCTCCAGACATCAGAAGAGTTAGCCTGAAAAGCAGCCCCTTTCTTAACAGCCCAGCATTCTACAGAAAAGAAAGAAAAGAACCTCTCATTTAAAAATGGTTATTTTGTTATCTTCCCCCCTACATTCACATCCTTTTCACTACTCCTGTACATCTTTGCTACTGGAGTTTACATTTTAATTATTTTTGCAGTTATTAGAAAGCTCTCAAACTTTACTGTGTTTTACTAATTGCAAAATAAGTTCTGCAAACATATTTACTTCTGTCTCAATCAGAAAACTTTTTTATTCAAGAAGTCTCTCAAGAGTTCTCTTGACATAGACAAGCAATGTCACAGAAGCTGAATCTAACAGATTTTCCATTTTTTTCCTCAGTGAAGTTCAACACATTTTCTCCAAGCACACATCAGTTTCATAAATTAAAAGAAAACCAGTATGTACTCTAGTGGTTCTTCAAGCTTCACCAGTAGATGGGAAACAAAATCATCAGTAACTGTAATGATATCCCTGTCACAGGTTCAAGATGCAAATCCAAGCCTCCTGTACCCTAACCCAGCTAGCAACTGGTAACACAGATAGCAAATGAAGGATGCAGCTGCTCTCTGCCTCCCTATATTACAGTCCTGTAGGGCTGCCTTACAGCTCTCTGAAGCCTGATGGCTACAATTATTCTATGCAACATCAACAAGTTGTTAGAGGAGCAGAAGATGGACAATGAGAGTTTTTCTGAAATGAGAGATCATTTGGGCCACTTCTCTTTCCATGCCATACATCTGAAGATGCAAGTGTCAGTAAACTGTGAAAAGCTTGAAATAGTTGACTGGATCCTAAAAAATATGGTTATCTCCAGTATTAGCTTTCCTTTATTCCTACCTTCCTCCCTTAGTCTGATATGCTTCTATTACCTCATAGTTATAGACAAGCAGTTCTGTGTCCTCCATGGGAGCTGGCACACTGATTATTATCACCCATTACTGAAATAGGCTGATTAGCAACCCCCACCATAGTTATTTAGGAGATCAATATTAGTTATGTCTGAAGACTTAAAAAAAATAAAAAAGGCTTAGTGCGCAAAGACAGATATCCAAGGGTACCCTGGCTGAAGATACTTATTCTCTAAAATGATGGAAAAGTTAATTTTAAAAGCAATATTCAGATGGGTTTTTAATATTTGTAGCTGACAATGAAGTCATAAAATATTTAGCTGAATGCCTAAGGATAAAGGAGTTTGTAATGCTGATTTTATATAAGGTAGCCTTTGTGCTCAAATGGTTACTTTGAACTTACACATCTCAGTAACCAAAGTCATTACAAGGAGAATTATAGGAAAAGCATTCCTAAAAACTGTTTTTGGAAGAGAACTGTACTATGAAGGAGAACCATATAGTGACAATTTATAACTGTCTTATGACAGATTAACTACACAAAACCTCTTATCCCAGGCTTCATTTCATTTAACAGTACATTCAGCCTCTTAAAGGCCAGGTTTCACAATTTGCCACAAATTCTCTTGTTAGGGAGATTTTTAAGAGTGGAAGAAGTGTTATCATCATTGATTTTGACTTAGAATTAACTGAAATCTGGCCATAAAACTGACACTTGTCTCAAATGAGACAAAAAAAAAATATAACTGCAACTAAGAGAATTTAAGGTCTGCCTTTCAACAAAACAAAGCACATTTTTGTAGGAGGCAGAAGCTAAAATTAGTTACTTCTATTAAAAGAAGAAGAAAAAGGCACATTTGATGTTTTCTTCACCCAGACAGAACTGTTTAAAAGTCACAAAACAGAAGCATAATGCGTAATGCTTTGAGCTTTTCATGCTTAAAGAGTAATTCTCCAAAAAGGTTTCACTCTGACACATTTCACATAATCATAGAATGGCTTAGGTTGGAAGGGACCTTAAAGGATCAACCCACCCTGTGATGGACAGGAACATCTTTCACTAGGTCAGGTTGCTCAAAGCCCCTACCAACCTGACCTTGACCAGTTCCAGTGAAGGAGCATCCACAACTTGTCATGGCAACGTGTTCCAGTGTCTCACCGCCATCACTGTAAAGAATGTATTACTGGTCAAGCCCTGAAACAGGCTTCCTAGAAAGGTGGTTGATGCCCCAAGCCAGCATTTAAGAGGCATTTGACAATGCCCTTAATAACATGCTTTAACTATTAGTCAGCCCTGAAGTGGTCAGGCAGATGGACTAGATGATCATTGTAGATCCCTTCCAACTGAAAATATTTAATTCTGTTCTATTTTATTCTATATCTACATCTACCCTCTTTCAGTTTTAAAACATTGCCCCTCGTCCTGTCACTACAGGCTGTGGTAGAAAGTCTCTCTCCATCTTTCTCCCAAGACCTTTTATATATTGAAAGGCCACAACAAGGTCTTGTCTTCTCCAGGCCGACAATACCAACTCTCTCAGACTTCCTGCACGAGAGGTGTTCCAGCTCTCTGACCATTCTGTTGCCCTCCTTTGGACTCGTTCCAACAGGACCATGTCTTCCATCCACTCTAGAGCCGGACACCATACTCCAGGTGGGGTCTCACAAGAGCGGAGCAGAGGGGCAAAATCAGCTCTCTTGACCTGCTGCCTGCACTTCTATTTATGTAGCCCAGGACATGGCTGATTTTCTGGGCTGCAAGTGAACATTGCTGGATCACGTTTAATTTTTCATCCACCAATATCCTTAAGTACTTCCCTGCACAGCAGCTCTCAATCCATTCATTCCCCAGTCTGTACTGACATGGAGGATTGCCCCAACCCGGATGAAAGACCTTGCACTTGGCTTTGCTGAGTATCATGATGTTCACATGGGTCCACTTCTCAAGTTTGCCAAAGTCCCTCTGGATAGAATCCCTTCCATCACCTGCACCACTCATCTTGGTGTAATCTGCAGACATGCTAATTCCACTATCTGTGTCATTGATGAAGATATTAAATAGTATTAGTCTGCATATGGACTCTTGAGAACACTGGTTATTATGGTTTCCACTTTGGACACTGAACCATAGACTCTAAATCTTTGAATGCAGGCATCCAGCCAATTCCTTATCTATTCCCTACCAGTCAAACGCACATCTCTCCATTTTAGTGGCAAAAATGTTGTGGGGGGTCATATCGAAGGCCTTAGAGAAATCCAGGTACATGACATCAGCAGCTTCTCTCTTGTACACTAATGCAGTCACTCCATCGTAGAAGGACAGTAGATTAGTCAGGCACAGTTTGCCCTTGGTGAAGCCATGCTGGCTGTCTCTGATCACCTCCCCATCTTTCATATGTTTTAACCACCCTCCCAGGAGGATCTGTTCCATGATCTTACCAGGCACTAATGTGAGGCTGCCTAGCCACTTATTCCCAGGGTCCTCCTTGTCACCTTTTATTTCCAACACTTTAATTCTGAACTGGCTCTGCTTTAGTCCCCTACATCTCCAGACTCCTTTCTTGTCATACACTAGTTGACATCTCTCTCGTTATACAGCAATTCTCCAGCATTCTTATTTGCTGCCTGAAACACTCCTGCAGCCCTCACTTAGCTGTTTGTGGTCAAATCTACTGTTTCAGTTGCAGAGATTCCACTTTCACCAACTTCCCCCTGAAGCTCCTCACTTCAACCTTTGCAAAGGAATTTAAGAGCCCCATAGGACCTGGGTTGCTCAGAAACATGAGCAAGACTTCTGTGCGGTGAAATCACTGACCAATGCAAAGTACAATGAATATTCTTTTGCCTTGCTGAACCTGGGATGGGAGAGGCAAATGATTTAGCTGCTGAACAGCAGTGATGTTCTAGTAGGCTGCTAGTCTATCCGGCTGCTGTCAATCATTCACCTGAGGCTGACTGCTTCTGTGATTTGCTTGCCAGCACAAATATTAGGTGCCAGGTTCCACTTAAGCTGATACAGTGATGGCAACAAAAGTCAGAAATTCAACCCTGAGCAACTACCAGTGCTTATTCTTTTTTTTCTTTTAAACTCTCAAGCTACGAGGAGCTGTCTCCTGTTTGGTAATTTGTATTCTGAAATAAGCAGTGCAATACTTTAGTGGGATTGCCAAAGGAGACATAATAAATTTTTTAATGTACTTTTTCAAATGTCTAGCTGCTTCATGGGAGAATGTGAATCTCTCTCTCTTTGTTCTGACCAAACTGCAATAAACAACCATTTCAGGTGCACAGCTACCAACCCTGGAGAACTTGTTGCATCAAGCAGTCAGGTCTTCCACACCATATTTTTAACATACTGTTGAGAAGTGTGGAAAGGATTTTACTATCCCATGGAATTCTAATGCCATCCCATTACTACTCATGTTGCTGCAAGGATGTCATAGCACATTTGCCTTAGTAGGCTGACAGAAGATGCCTCCTTTTTTTAAAAATCCTCAACAACAACAAAGCTGTCAGAAATTGTATCTTTGTCTTTTAGTGTATGACTGTCTGAATGTCCAGAAAGAACAAAAACTGAGGACTCACCTCCAATGACTTGTCCTTGTGTAGTAACTTTTGAATAAGCTCCAAAACATTTAGTTTGTTAATCACCAGTGCATCAAACACTGCATTCAAACCCTAAGAATCAAGAGAAAAATAAGAGCATAAGATGGAACAACTAACCACAGATATTTTTTTCAATGCTTCTTAAATTCTTCCACTTTCACTGTGAGTTACTGTACATCTTAATTCTGATTCCAAACAAATAATGAGCTACATTGGTAGTAATGATGACAGAATGGTAAATTAAGAACTTGAACTCAGACGAGTAGAATATCATGTTTCTGTAATGCAGATTCTCCTGCTGTATGGAATAACCCTTCAGGGAATACCACATACTAGCAAGGCAGACCCTGTATGCATGGTCACAAAAATATTCTGCTCTCCATCTTCCTTCCCAAATGTTCCACAGTGTAAATGTTGTAAAGAGGTAAGGCTTCTGTCAGTAAAGTGGAGTTTCTTTAAGTCCTCTACTTATTTTTTGTTGTGCAGCGCAGTACTTTGACTGACAGGTTTCAGAAATACTATTTTGAAAGGGTACATTAATAGCCACAACACACAAAGGCTCAGAAAGATTTAACAGAAGTATCATGCTTGCTTTTCTTGCAATTACACCACATTATACACAGTGGAAGTTGCTGCAAAGTTTGATGGGAAATCAGCCACTACAGAACGTCTTCACTGAAGTAATAAAAAGCAAAAGCCTAATGAACCTGAACTGTAACTATGTTTGCATAGACAAATCCTTAAATACAGAACAGAAGGAAGAGATTCAATATTAGAAATTCATAAACAATGTCCCTACCTCTAATTAGACTGCTCACAAAAGCAGGAGGGTGGAGATTTCAAAACTGCTCTCTTCCAGTTATATCTTTGTTCATAAGCTTTCAATAAGAGGTTTGTAGGCCTGCTAGCTTGACAATTACATTCAAAACTAAGGCCTACAAATGTGATATGCACTGAAACTAACACTGCAAATCTTTTAAATTTGGAAAAAAAAAAACAAACAAAACCCAAACAGATAAATGCAACCTGCTTACAAAAGATAAAATGAAGAATTCCAACAGATGGGCAGGGATACAATTGAGACAAGTCTACTAGAATACTACTTTTTGTCAACGTGAACTCATTTATGAACAGAACAAAAAGGTGTGCATGTGATTAGCTAAATTTTATATATATATAAAATAATGTGCATTAGATTAGGTAAGACTCCATAGGCTTTACAACTGCATCTGACAGATGCTGGGGTCAAAACTGAGTCAGTAAGAGGATTCTCACCAGTATTGTGATTCCTTGTTCTTTGCACAGCATGGCTATTGCACCTAGGATAACACTCACCAGCACCCAAAATATAGAGAAATTATGGCCTTCTTTATCTGCCAAAATAAAGTATGCCATGACATTAGGTTTATACATTTAAAGGTAAAGTTAGAAATCTAAATTAAAATTAGAATTAAAAAATATACAGCATTGAATCTCACAATCAGTCAAGTTCTGGACACATGGGCTTAAAAAGCACCCGATGCCTCCTGCAATATGCTGGCATTTGTCTCTTTATTGCAGTCATTTTCTATTCTCAGAGACATCAGAAATCTCCCTGTTTGCTCCATGTTATAGCCACATTAATTAGAATGGCAGAAGCTTCACATAGTTTCCACAATTCATCATCTGCAAAGGTTAATTCCCAGTATTTAGACACATTTATCATCCTTAGCTAGAGCTCTATCATTACTGGCCACTCTCTTCCAAGCTACCGCAAGAACAAGAAATTCTTTCTAATGGTTCCACATGAAGTATCACACATGAAAACTGCTTTAACTGTAGTCTAATCTACAAAGGCACAATGAGCTGCTTCTGCAGGGCTGCTGCATTTAGCAAGTACCTCATGTCATTTCATTAGCACTGCAATGGAATGCCGTGGAGCTCAAAAATTTCAGCATCTGAGCAGAAAAGCAGTTAGTTCTTGCACTCAGGAAGCAGTTTTACAGCAGGGTGAGGAACTCTGGGGTTAAGAGATCAAGAGTAACTACAGCTTCTACTCAAAGAAATAGTCTTTAAAGACTGCACCATGTAGCTGATTTTAGGTACTACAAGCAGGCATTTCTGAGATTAATATAACAATAAGCCCTACTTCAGCCAAGGTACTATCACACACACAGTACATGGGTACTTCACATAAAAACATACTGTCACAACCTCTACTCCACAGGTGCAAGCAACAGAGGGAAGCGCTCTGCTCATTCAGAGGCAATTTCTTGATTCAAGCAACATGGGCTCTACAGGCATCACAAGAATCAATCTTTGACTTGGCACGTGAAAAAACAAAGTTGAACTCTACATTCACTGACTGAATCCCCTTCCTGCTTTCCTTGATCTCTAGAGCAGTCCTTCCCTACTGCTAATGCAGGTTTGACCCTCAGTACTTAAACAGAACTGCAGTAATGGTCTATGGAGAGGGTAAGTGGCAGAATAAGATTAATTTCACCAGAAGTAGGCACCTACACCTAAGCCATTATACTAGGCTTCCTTTCTAACAGGGAGAGAGAAGGGGATCCCTTTAGGGGTTAAGTAACCTAATTAAATGCAACTCTCCCCCTTTCAGAGGAGTAGCTCCTTCTCCTCATTCGTTATAAAGGGAAACTAGTGTATTAACTCAGGTGTTGGGTCAGACACAAAGCATAAAATGTGAAAAAGAGTTGCTGACACTGGCTTCCTCTAGTTTTGAAGCAGACTATGCTTTTTTTTCTTGTGGCAGGGAGCAGAACTTTTCATAAAAATATGTGGAAGAACAGGTTTTGAGGTTGCTTCTAGTATTCCTTTATTACTTAAGTCTAAAGTTTCAATAGAATGAATATTAAGATGTTTGAGATTCATCATTGCAATACCTAGTAGGCAATTGTTCCTTATCCCTCCACTCCAAATTCTGTCCTCACAAGTGAGGGAAGTCTTAACATCACAAGTGTAGATGTTATAAAGTTAAAAGAAAGCCTTCTGAAGGGAAGAGGTCATACACATCTCAACAACACCAAAACAAAACATGGAAATACAAAAGAAAAGAAACATTGCAATTGAAAAAAAACAAAACAAAACATTAAGGCAATGAGGAAACTCCAGCTCACATCAATTATACGGAATATTCAAAGGGAATCTGTCCTAAATACATCCCTTGAAGGATGTCTTCCAGCTCTTCACACTGTAGTACAACAGACTGTTCAGTCAGTTCCTGAAATTCAGATTGTTTTTTTTTTAAATGTAGAAATAAACTAGCTGAGAGAATGTGAAGATGGAAGGCAAAGTAATTGACTATGTTCACAAAATGGCAGTCATTTTAGTAAGTGTAAAAGGGAGAACAATGAACAAAGCCAAAGGTCTTCACTGAGTTTATTTTCTTTTATGAGAGACTTCTTCCCAGAATCAAATTCTGGTGTAAAGAAGTCAGGACAACTAAGCACTTCTCAAAGAGCATTATTCAGTACACAAATATGAGCTATCTTAACAGCGAAGACAGTGGGAAGCACATATAGTAATGTAGTAAGAAACCAGCTGGCGATTCACAAATGCTTTGATGACTCAAAGCTAAGAGTACTAGGAAAAAAGGAACTAGGTCAGATTATCAAGGACAAGTGTAGCAGCAGCACACTCATACAGAAACAAACTCAGAAAGGTCACATCACAAAATGAGAAAAGGTCAGGTATGTAAAGAACAAAACACACAATTCTAGAGTTATATTAGTAAAAAGAGCTGCAAGGAAGGAGTTACTCTGGTACCCAGTGGGAAGGAAGATGGACAATGTCAGGAAAACAGAAGTGTTCTGGGCCTTTTTGCTTTGTTTTTTTCATAGAGAGGTCAGCTACAATCAAATGGCAAGCACAACATGAGCAGAAAGGGAGCATGAAAAAAAGCAAAAATGGTGACCTGCATGACACAGAATTTACAGACAAGGGGATCTGGTTTAAATTAAAACAATTGGTTAAATTTACTCCAATGGGTCCTATACAAGCCAGAGTAATCTCAACTGTTACCTCTGAGAAACCACAAAAAAACACATGAAAATCCAGAAGCTTGAAATAAAATAAAACAAGGCCTGTGTGCCTACTTTTAAATAGGCCAATATATACAAACGGGTAAACTCCACAGTGAGGTGGATTGAAAACTGGTTGAGTAGCCAGTCCCAGAGGGTGGTGACCAGCATCTTTGGAGATATTCAAAAGCTGTTCAGACATGCTTCTGGACAATCGGCTCTAGACAACCCTGCTTGAACTCAGAGCTCCCTTCCAGTCTCAGCCATTTTATGATTCTCTGATCAAGATCTCCTCCTGAAAACTATAAACTCTGTTCCTTTGCTTGTGCAGTCTCAAAAGGTTAATACAGTCATAGAGAGAACTGTAATACTGTGAAAGCTCATCAGTGATTAAATTTCAAAGAGAAAGAATTTAAGACTGTCATTCAGAAATGACTTCAATCTCTTTTTTTTTGAATAACAGTGAGTTGAAAATGTAAAGCACTGCAGAAGTGCTAATTATTATTGTGAGATACACACATGACAACAGAAGTAAATCACTTAAAGTCCAGTCCCCTAATACAGCCCTGCTTCTCACAAGAAAAGTCTCGTCAGAAACCAAACCCAATCTTTCCTTGGCACCTGTGCCTGGTTGGAACTGGTACAACATATTGTGAGTGGGCATAGTGCCACTCTAACAGATGGACAAAATCGTAAGCATGCCAAAGAAACAGAGTACTCGCTTTTTTAAAATTGGTTTGTTGTTTTGTTTCATCTTCTTTTTTGTTGTTGTTTTTAAAGCTAGAAAAATACAGTGTTTCTCTACAAATCTGAAAAGCGTTGCTCAGATGGTCCCTCTTTAGGAGTACATCAAGTCTGAAAGTTGAGGGGATGGAACACCTATGAAATACCTCTATAAACAATAAACAAGCCATGAGGGCTCCTCCATTTAGACTGCTAGACTTAAGTATAAGCATTCCCAGAGCAAGGATCCATACACAGAGTGTTTTACAGCAACTGACTGATCCTAAATTTATGAGGAGCACACTGATGATACACCTCAACTTTTTCTTGCTAAACACTAATCCTATTTTGAGAGACCTTATTTTGCAGTGTCTACAAGTCAATGAAAACAGATTCCTTAGAAGCTAAAGATATGAAGAAAGTATTACATTTAGAGTACTGAGCTTAGTCTTTAAATAAAGTCAAACTAATGATATCTCAAACAATCATTACCAGGTCAGCCGTTTAGGCATTCAGCAGCGCCTTCTTCAAAGCTAATCGAGCAACTTAGGACTCAGACAGCTTGGAGCAGTTTAGTAAGTCAGCACCTTCAGGTGAAACCCAGTACCTGATTCTCTGAAACTACCTATTCCGTTGAAAGTCAAAGCAATGTAAATTATGCTGAGCTCCCAAAGGAAGCTTTAGTTTTTAAATGAAAAAGATCACAGATGCTCATATATTCCACTGATGTACTTCTACAAATACCTAACCAAGCTCTAAGATTTCTGTGGTTGTGAACTGATAAACAAAGAGAGAAGAATTACTTAATCTTAAAAGATCACTTAAGAATCCACTGTTAGAATTAACTGAAGCCTGAGATCTTGTTGTGTGTCTCCAAAACTATATACCACTGCAGCTCAACTCAGTGTTTCATTTAATAGTGAAACTACAGTAGCAAATGCCATTCCTAAACATTTCCAGGCATCTCAAGCTCATTGTATATAGGCTATAGTAAAGGGATCATCTGTTCCCAGATTACACCTTCTTGGGCAAGCAAAGGTTAACACTAATTCTACAAAAAAAAATATTGTTTCTGCCCACTAAAATAATATTTTTTTTCCTTTTTCCACATACAGTGTTCGAATATGAAGAGCAGAGCACACAGTTGAAAAATCAAGACTCTTGTGTTTAATATTAGTAAATAACTCTCAACCAATTGCAGAATAGCTAACAAATCCCCATATCTTAACAGTGATCTCTCTCACACAGGGGACTTAAACATTTCAAATTTACAGGAAAACCTCCATAACACAAACCTCCAGTATTTACAAAACTCTTCACTAGTCTACTTTACATGCTTTATTAAATTAGCAATGGACTAGTAAATCATTAGCGGGCAACTAAACAGAGCAGAACAAACCAGAAACACACACCTAGAACAAAATAATTTTATAATTCGTAGCGCATGAGCAGTTGATCCCCTATTTAGTATCCAGGGCAATATTATCTGCATGAAACAAATCATGAACTCATCATTTTACATCACTCAGAGAACGCCGATGCAGATGGCAAATACATGCAACTGAATCACTGTCAATGCTGAAGACAAAGGCAGGCAAAATGAATACTACAGCAGGTTTAAATCACCTTAGGAATTCCCAGAGGAGCTGCATTAAAATTCAACAAAGTTGATAACCCACAATTCCCTTCAGAACATACCTAAACAGTTGTCAGCTCTTGCTGTCTCCAAAGCCTATGCAGTGGATTTGTGCCCACAGTTGTGTTTTAAAACAGCAGGACAGAATGAGAACAACAGATTAGTTCCTTGCAAATAAAAATGTTATCCTATCAAATCCTATCCTATCAAAGTAACATCAAAAACTGTATACTGGGAAATTGTAACAAAATTGTAGAAATTCAGCAAGACATAATTACAGCCCACATAGGGTGTTAAATGCTTATACTTAAAAAAAAAAAAGTGAATGCTACAGATTCTAACTAAAATAAACTATCTACCCAACAATCCATCAAAACCATAAATAAAGCCCATCAAGCAAACAGGCTGCAATATATCTTGAGCTTTACAAACACCATTATTTTCCTTTGGAAGATTTCCAGTCTGACACTGATATTTTCCTGACCTCATGATTGTTTTTAGTATTATCTATACTTCCCCCACAATACCCCCAAATACTCCTCAGACATTTTATGAGTCCTTACTCCAAGAAAAAAAAAAAATAAAAAATTCTTACATTCACTCACTTAGACATCAGTTAAAAACATGTCTCTCTTACATGACTTTTGCCTCCTGTAAAGAAGGCCAAGAACGACAGTTCAACAACTATATCTGTGCTAGTGAAGCAGAGATTTGTGGAACTCAGCTGTACACAAACCTCACACTGCCTTGCTGCAAGAATAGTCAGGCTCTTCTTATGAAGGACTTGAATAACTTATCTGTGTGATAGTAGCATTGGGATGCTGCTGGTGAGAAAACAGTACACGTTCCTGAGGACACAACCACAGCATCAATTCAGGCTTTTCAATGTTTATTTTTTTACTCTGATGTTCACTCAAAGCTCATCAGTGAAAGCAAGCTGGCATCAAACATGTTTTGGTAACTGTATTTGAAGGATGATACAAACACAGTTCACAAATCCTGAAGGCTTTAGAGTTGTACCCTCCTTTAAGTACTCCAAAAAAGTCACGTTACTATACATCGATTAATAACAGTTAAAAAAATCCACCTTTGATAGTTCTAGCTTGTCAAAAGCTGGTGACCTAAGTGTTATATACATGTGACAGCCAAATCCAGAAACAAGGACACATGAGTTTAAGGTCATGCTTGTCTTTAATATATAAAAACCTAGCAGGATGAGAGGAAATAGTATGCTAGAACAATCTGGTAGATCCCTCTTTTCTGCAGGATCATCAGAAAGCAGCTATATTTTATTAGAAACACAAGCCTGATGCAATGGAAGACACAGAGGGCTTTTTTTATTGTTTTCTCCCATTTTTTCTTACTAACAAAGACTATTCCACAAAGATGAATTACCATCTTGGTCTGACCTAGAAAGTGATGCAATACCAGCTCTTAAGTTGGACTATGACTATCAATGCGCACTGGCAGCATCGCAGACTTTGTGGATTTGCCAGCAGAAGGAAAACATTCTGAGAGAAGAAAGGGTATTTTTTCTTTGCTACTTAGGAGACACTGTTTAAATCTGTTCTTTAAGCTTTTTGTGCATATTTTAAAATGCTTGTTCTTTACCTCTATTCAGAGGGAGATCTGCTTAGATTTGGGACTAAGTTTTGCTGTCTTTGAGTCCCTCATTCCATGTAGAATCAAACTCAGCTAAACTCAGATAAAGAGGTCTTTACTTCTTATTTTTCCTGGTGGATGTTGTAGTTTTTCAGGATTTTATGAAGGCTTTTGATACTGTCCCTCACAGCATCCTTCTGGGCAAGTTGTCAAACTGCAGGGAAAGCAGGTTCAGTGCGCTTTGTGATGAACTGGCAGAAGGGCAGAGCTCAAAGGCTTGTAGTGAATGGGGCTACCTCTGTCTGGTAACCAGTCACCAGCAGTGACAGCACAGTGTTCCTCAGGATTCAATTCTCTAGCCAGTTCTGTTTAATATCTTTATCTAAATTATCTGGATGCAGGAGCCAAATGCACCATTACCAAGTTTGCTGATGATACCAAACTGGGAGGTGCTCTTGACTCTCTTGAGGGACAAGATACTTTGCAGAGGGTTCTAGATAGATTGGAGCACTGGACAATTATTAACACGTCAAAATGCTGGATTCTGCACGTAGGATGGAGTATAAAAGTATAAAATGGGAGAGGAACGGCTGAGGAGCAGCCCTGCAGAAAGGGATCTGGGGGTGCTGGTTGGTAGGAGGCTCAAGACAAGTCAGCCATGTGCCCTGGCAGCCAAGAGGGCAAACCATATCCTGGGAGCATCAAACTCACTATAACCAGCTGTCAAAAGTGGTGATTATCCTGCTCTCAGTGGTGGTGCAGCCTCACCTTAAATACTGCGTGTAGTTCTGGGCCCTCAATTTAAGAAAGATGTGAATATCCCTGAATGCATCCAGAGGAGGGCAACAAAGCTGCTGAAAGGGCTGGAATGAAATGTCCTGTGAGAAGCAACTAAGGACCTCATAACTTTGTCTAGTTTGGAGGAAAGTAGGCTGAGGGATAACCTCGCTGCTCTCGACAGCCTCCTGAGGAGGCGGAGAGACAGGTGTTGATCTCTTCTTCCTGGTACCCAGTAATAGGATGTGTGGGAATGCTTCAATGCTGAGTCGAGAGGAGGTCCGAACTCTACATTAGGAAGCATTTCTTTACTGAGAGGAACAGGCTTCCTAGAGAGGTGGTTGATGCTTCAAGCCTGCCAGTGTTTAAAAGCATTGTCCAGATGCCTCTTAACTTTTTAACTGCTCTAACTTTTGTTTGGCCCTGAATTGGGTCAGGCAGTTGGACTACATGATCATGTACAGGTGCAAGCTGGAACATAGGAGGTTCCACATAAACATAAGGAGAAACTATTTCAGGGTGAAGATGACAGAGCACTGGAACAGGCTGCCCAGGGGGGTTGTAGAATCTCCTCCTCTGTTCTATTCTAATTCTATTCTATTCTAATTCTATTCTAATTCTAATTCTATTCTAATTCTATTCTAATTCTAATTCTATCTTAACCCACCCTTCTATTTACAAATGAGTGATTTTTCACAGCAAGGAACATCCAGAATGAGTAATGAATATCTCACAGACATTTAAAAACCAGTTTTCAGAGCAGAACCATTCTGACCTGACACATCTTATTTTTGGCACATTGCTCATCAGCCTGCAGCAAATCATGTGAGGTTCAGAAGAGAGAAATACTATGAAGCTTGGACTCCTCCCTTCAGGCCCCATGCAAGAGCTCCTAAAAGACTTATTAGCGCTCTCCACTGTGCTGGAAATAACTTTCCATTCTCTGAACCAGATAGAATGTTCAAGAACCTGAAATTGTCACCAAGCTACCCAAAATAAGCAAACAGTTATGAGAGATTCAAGTATGTAATTTAGATACAAATTCTTGAGTATAAAGGAAGTCTAAATTTCTTTAAGAAGACACCGAGGAAAAGCAGGCAGTGAAGGTGACAGTAAGCACTGAAAACTGGTCTGAAAAAGGCACAACTGTGCTGTCAGACTGTAGTTTTCCTTGGCAAATCTCCTTAAAAGACACAGCTCTGACCTGATTATGATGTAGTAGCCAATGAAAAATACCAAGTACTGCTTAGTATCCTGTCTTCACAACATTTAACTTATTCTATATTAATTACAAGAATTACAGCACAAGAATAGTATTAAAATGATGCTGACTTCTAAAAACTATCAAACGGGCCTTTCCAAATTATACTCAGAATGTCCCTAAGCAGAGTACATGTCACATTCTTAATCATTCCTGAGATGTCCTCCATAGCAAAATAATTACAGAGTCCTATATAGAAGTCTCTCAATGGTCCTCCTAAAGTTTGGCTCTTGAGTTCTTTAGGCAAAGATTACTACCCTTGACATACAGGTCTACCTGTACCAACAAACTGGAAATCACATAGCAAATATTTTGATCTGTGTAATTTACTCTGGCACTACCACAAAAAACATCAAAGCACAGTCATACCCAGCCAAATAGGTGAGAAAAGAATACATGAGCAAACAAGATCCCAAGGCCAATTCTCATCAAGTATTTATTAGGCCAGTTGAAAGAAATGAAACCTACTCCAAGGGGAGAAGAAATATCAGAAGTGAATAGGAATCACCATAAGCATCATTTAAAGCAGCGAAGATTAAGTTAAACTGGTAACAACTGTAGAAATATGCAAAACAGTTCCAAACAATCAAACTCAATTAGCAGGAGCTGTTCACGCATGTTGGAGCTCACCTTCCACCCCCCAGCCTACATTAAGCTCTGTGATGCTATGATATACAACTGCATTTGAACTGCCAACCTGCATTCAGATCAAATACAACAGATCTAAAAGCTCACGCAAAACAAACAAGCAAACAACTATGAAGGAATTGTTCATGTTAAATACAGCTCTTACTTTGAGTGACACTGTATATGCCAGCACTTGCATATTGCAGGAATTTTGAGGGCTTACTCATATAAATAATTCTTTACAATTCATTAAAAATACAATTAAGGTTCCTAAAGTTCGTTCCAATTTAAGTCAGCCCAACATAATGGCATAAAGTGTACTAAAATATTTAAGAATACATATTTATAGGTTTGATTGCTTTCTAAAATACTTATGAAAATATTTCTTTAAGTTTCTAAGCAATAAAACATTTAACAAATAAGTCTATTATAATAAGAGGCTTGTCTAAAAATAGATTCTTAGTGTTTAATGGAAATTAGGGACATCCACCCTTCCACCTCTTCTAAGAATAAATACTGGCTAAAGTGGGGGGTTAATATTATATGAAGGTATAAACATTAATAGAGTCTAGCCACATCAAGCTGACATTTTTAGTTTTGCTATACTTCACTGAAATGTATGAATGCAGAAAATACACACAATACAAAAACCAAAGGGGCAAACAGAATGCTTACTTTCTCTAAATGCTTTACAGTAGCCAAGGAATGACAACAAAAAGAACAGGGCACACAGTAGATCTGCTCTCCCAACAATCCCAGCAACCTTAAAAAAAAAAAAAAAAGGACAAAAAAAATTCAGATTACCAGATTTTATTCTTAGAAAACATGAATTTAAGATACCCATACATATACAAAGTGAAATGTATAAAAGAATATAGCTGTATCATTTTTTTTTAACCTAATTTACTGGATTAGTGATACCAAGTTTTCCAAACCACATCCTATTTTTGATTGGCTGTTGCTTAGTATCAACTAGGTAAATAATTTGGCTTTAGTTTATAGAAAACTGCTGTTTTAAGAAACAAAGAAGGACCTCACTGAATAAAATGTGTACTCTCCCTGATTCCATCTGTTTTGGGGTTTTTTTTTGATCAGGTTAGCAAACATGCTGAGCCCCAACAAAATAGGTAGCTCTGCTGAAATGCAAATCAAGTTGTCCACTTTCAGAAAACAGTCAGCCTTCAAAACTGCAGTCTGAACACTGAACAGACAAACAGCTTCCAGCCTGCAGAACTGGGGAAAAAAAATAAAATAAAATACCCCTTCCTAGTTTTTTGTGTGAGATTAACTGGTTGCATGAGAGCTACCTACAAATGCATCTTCTAACAGAAGCTGTACTAAAGCAAATCTGGGACCTCTGTACTCCAGATCTGTGCCAACCTATTTAGAACAAAAGCATTCTGAGGGCCATCAATAAGCTTTGGTTTGAGCCCTTAAACTGTATTTACAATAACTAGCTGAGACACAGCATAACATATTTTTGGCTCTTCTTTCCTGAATTAAACAAGTGTCAGGATAGACCATTAATTTTTTGTGGAAACCGTGACACAGGTGGTTGGCAGGGGACCGCATAGGCCCTGATGTTGGGACTTCACTAGGACAGACACCCAGATCATGGAAACACCCCACATTTTTCAGTCTAGCTTTACTTCCGGGAATGAAGGGTTCCACATTTCCACAAGATGTACCAGAGTCCTTTCAGTAACAAGGCAGAACAGCTGCAAGGTGGTTGGTTTGTTTGGTTTTTTTTTAATCCACTTACTAAGGTGATGTTTCAGAGACAAAAGCAGAAACTTTGGTTCTTGTATAGTACACCAGTTGTCCCATTTTATGAATGGAACAGAAAGAGGAAATTAAAAAGATACATTGCATCTTCATTTTGTTTCAAGGCACCTGCTAATCCTTTCTCAGGAAAAGGGCATTCTTTTTGTCAGTCTGACATGATGGAACAATGATTTCTAAACGTCAGAGAGAGAAAGAGAAGTGAGAGGTATGACTCTAGGACTGAATCCACTGAAGAGACTTTCTCCCTCTTTACCCCCAGCTTCACTTGAGCACTGCAAAAGGAGAAACTGTTGGACACCTATATTCAGTTTAGAAAAACGTATTGATTTATCCAAACACATGCATCTAACTCTGCTGCTTCTTTGTCCATTTTATAGAGAATTAACTCAGTAGTAGAACAACTCATTTTATAGGAGAATTAACTCAGTAGCGCTTTGAAAGGTGAAAATAATGAAATGCCATTCTGTTTCAGGAGCTGCTCTCAGCTAATGAGATAAAAGTAAAGGTGAACTGACACAATCTTGAAAATAAATGCCAACTTGTTACAAAAAAAAAGATTTAGGGGTTAATAACACATATGACCTCAGATGATTCCAACAGTACAATGTTAGCTCAAGTGCAGGATCGGGCCTATAGTAACCTCTGGTAACAAGGTAAATGAGCAAATAACTTTTAGATTAGTATCAGGTATATTCTCATGCCAGTGTTTCAGATAGTATTTCAGCACTCAAGTGTTGCAAGAATAAGTATTTTTTACAAGACGGAACAATACCACAAGACTGTTTACTTGTAGGTATAAAAATGATAATGACAGATGTTTTTCTAACATAGGTACTGAAAGCATTAAACATTTCAAGACCTGTTTTACATGACAGTGTGGTTTGTGCTGCATATACCAAAATCCAAAGCAGCAAACAGACATATTCTTCACAATTTTATGTCAAAACATGCCATGTCATTTCAAAACCAGGATGTCACAATCCTTAAAACTCACAGCTTTAAAATCATGAGGAATGCTTTTTGAGATGTCGCCTGACACACAGTCATGCCAGAGCCACAGCAGTGTTATGACTGCTTCAGTGCAGCAAGATTTATAATTCACTCTGTAAATGATTAGAGGCCTTTGTTCACTCCTGGGTCTTAGAAGAGACAGTCTCTAACAATGTTACTTTCCTCCTCTTCTTCCAGTATTTGCCAGAAGCATATGCAAGTCCTCAAACCCTACATATGCAAGCAGACTGCATCACTTGTCATTTATTTAACATGACCAAGGTCTTATTAGCATTTACCTGCTGATTTAAATATATCTTCAGAGTCACATGGAATGAAGAATAAAATTATGGATATTGATAAAGGAGTCAAAAGTAGATCTATTACAAAGGTAAATCTCAAGTGAGATTTCTCTTTACATGTCAGAACATCAAAAGCACTGAAGACTTGTTTTACTTCACTCTCACATCCAGAACTGGTTTTGAAGAACAAACAGAAGGGGCCCTCCTGACAGTAGCACAACACAGGCTCACAAAGGAGTTATTCTGCAGGCAAGCAAACACCAGAGAATGACTGGCAGGATATTTTAACCACACTGCCAAAAAAGGTGCCAAATTACTAATATATATCTTTACACCATCTCTAGGTTTCCAATACACGCAGGGTCCCTAGTCAGCTGAGTGGCATAGCTTTCCTTAACCTCTCCCCATCAATCATGTGCAAAGCAAATGAAAAAGGCCCAAACCATGGCATATTGTGAATAAATGAAAAAAAAAAAGCAGTGCCACCTATATAGAATAAGGCAAACTGAGGATTCAATGTTCATTATTAGCACAAAGATCAAAGTTAAAGTTAGTACATTTTCAGCAGCTCACTCCTTCAAAAATCCAAATAAATTAATAAATATTCCTTCATTGTGATTATTTTCTATTTCATTTACTATTAGAAGATCAAGCAATCAGGGACCACATCCAGCAAGCCCACTGGCATAAAGCAGTAAGTTTCTTAGCTGTGAGTGCAAGAGAGCTTTTTAAGAAAACCCTCTCTTCTTCACTAGAATTTCCACACAAAGACTTTGATCTTTGGTCAGGTGTTTTAATTGGATGCTATGCATGTGACATGTTTCTGTTCTGCATCTTTATTGATTCAACTTCCAGTCATTGTTATGCTTTTGTCTGCACTATTAAAAGGCCCACTGCTACAAAATTTCTGTTCCCTGTGTACGTAATTACAGACTGTGATAAAAAAAAAATCCTTTAATCTTCTCCTTCATATTAAAAATATAAACACATAGTGTTTGATCTTTCATGACACAAGATGATTTCCAGTCCTTTAATCATTTTCATGGCTCTTCTGAGCCCTCTCCGTTTTTCCCAGTGTTGTCTTTGCAGTATGGATTCAAAACTGGACATAGTATTCTAATACAGTCACCTACAGAGTTCGTATCATGCCTCAACTCCAATTTTCTACCTCCTTGTTTTTTTATCAAAGCAAATGGAAATGAAAAGTAGTTATCCATTTGCATTCAGTTTATCTTCCATTCTCCTTAGCTGCTCATGAGTTAATGAATTCTTAATCCAGTTATTAGGGAAACTCTGCAGTTTAGGGCTATCCTTCCTTAGTTATTGTACTTAAAAGGTTTAATTTGTCTTCCTTAATAAGGTCCAGCCCTGTAGAATTAAAAGATTTTGGACATACTAGCCATAATATTTAATTGTTCTGATAAGACATGTGCCAAGAGAAAGCGATACGAATATATAAAAGCAATGTGTAGAATCTAAGGTTATGTCAGAATTAATTAGTCAAGATGGTCAAGAACTAAGATGTAATTGCTGGACATAATTATTCAGTACTTACACATTCGGTGTGCACTGGGTGTACGGCAAACAGCAAAGCAGCTAGAAGAGATGTCTTTGGAGCCAGGTTTAGCCTTCTTCCTTTATTACTGAATTGCAGTCCTCCAAGTAATATTGAGAACACATCAACCATCAACACGGAGATAGTACAATGCAGTATTATATTGATGACATGGAAACCAATTGGGTAGAAGCCTCCAGCAAAGAGGTAATTAATTCTATATAGAAACAAAAATATTAAGGCTAGGAATTACATCAATGGTTAGAGATATGCAAACAGAAAACCTAAACAACCCCATAGCAAGATCCTATTAGACACACACACACATACAAAAAAAGGCTTAAAAATACCAACAAACCTCAGCACGCACAGTATCGCCACTTAGCCACCACCATGGGCTAGAAACAATGTCCTGATCTTTACTCAAAGGTATTAATATGGAAGACCATATTCAGCATACTTATCCTCTCCAGACACATGTTAATGCTATTATGTGAAACATACCTATGGTTACTTAGAATTCACTTGTGGTCAGCAACATAACTTCATCATAAGTTCAATATTGCAACACAGGAGTGTATTGTGGATAAACAACCCAGCCTACTGACCCTTGGGCTTAAGAGAAACTATGTCCAAAACCAACCTGATCCAATCATTTTAATTAAATCCACACCATGAGGAAACTAATACGCACTGAGACTATGACTTCCACTGACATTCTAGCTGAAAAATATCCTCACATTTCGACTGATGATGTGGAAGCCATCTGGGTACAATCAGTATCAATCCAGAAAGTAGTCAGCACATCTGTACTAATTAATTTGTGAGACAGGTTGGAGAGATGTTTCATACAAGTATTAGAACCAGAAGGAAGTTTAAGTGAAAATTCAGTCTTATTCAAGATAGGAACTTTATGGTAAAATAGACAGGGAGAAGAAAAAGGAGACACATCTTTTCATTATCCATATACTTTTATCAGTAGGTGAGATATAAAGAAACTTAGCTTTGATAGGGGATTTTATATAGTTCACTCAGTCAGTCTGCATCTCGCTTAAGTGAAATCTATTAAAAACCCCTAACCTACTATAATGTGATACACATAAAAGTTGGAGCTTAGGGAAATTAAGAAAACCAATTTCTTACTTGTGAAAATAGCATTTTATGGACCATCTCCACATGCTCACCTGTATTTTCAGAAAAGTAATGACTGTATCCCAGTTCACTCTTTAAACTAACCAGAATGTTACTGGAGATGGAATATACCACAGAGACCTTGAAAAGAGAGGAAATCATGTGCTCTGTAATGCCTTGAAAGCTTTAATAGGTCTACAACTCTGACACATTCTATTCAGTTGTGTATTCCTTGATGAATACATGAAGAAAGACCAACAGACAGTGAAACCCACAGCGCTAAGTACTTAAAACACTGACACTACACTCAAGAGTAAAAGTTTTTCCTTGAATAGGAGGACTAAGAGTGGGAGTACTTCCTCTGCAATCACTTAGTCCCTGGCTTAGACCAGACACTACTGCAGAACCAGTGCCAGGTCCCCATCCAGAACACTGAGTCGCAAGGGTAAAATAAAGAACCTTACAACCAAGTCCTCAAAGATTCTCTACATTACTGTACCCAATTTCTACATGGTCTATTGCTTGCTCAAATCTTTGTGCAAAAACCATGAGTTAAGAATCTACAGGCATAGTCATCATAAACCCTTAGTTATTTAAGAAAACCAGTGAGCTACACATCCAAGCAGACATGTCTTTGATTAGGATCCTCAGACACAAACACTCCAAGTTAGAATATCAGGGGAAAGAGGTGCGAAGACTATTCAGTAGTAGCTAGAGGCCATAGTAGACTAATGCTATTTATAAAAAAAGAAAATAAAAATCATTTGACAGGTCACCAGGAAAGCAGAGAACAGAAATTACAATAGCAGTATAAGTGGTGGCATGGCTAAGTGAACGTATGCCTCCTAGTTCTTTCATTATGTGACCTACATAGTGAACCACCCTGCCCCTAGTGCCAAGGTATACAGGGGAACAAGATGCGATGAGGTGTTGAAATACAGCCTATTAACATAATGTATACTTTCCAAAAGAAACAATTTAGATTAAAACTCGATTTGAGATTAAAGTAGTGAACAGGAACCAACTACCTTCCAGATACTTTGTCTCCTCTCTATAATCAATATAGCTGAGATATACTAAAAAAAAAAAAAAATAAAAATCAGATTTCAAGCAAAAAGACAAGTCTCACCTGAAAGTTAGGACAGTTAGTGGTCGATAGGACTTATGACTGGTATTGCTGCTGAGTTTGCTACCCCAAAAGTCATGATGCCACAGGTCACCAAGAGGGGTTTCTGCCCTGAGGTCCTGAAAGGAAACATCATAAATTACCAGATTCCTAATATTTTTGTTTTGTTCAAAGCAGCTAAAACACAAATTAGTTCTAGCTAATACAAGCTCATGCTAACATGGACATAGCAGGTGTTTTTTTGGCTGACATTTCACAAGTTCCCAAGCTTGCAATGAAGGTAACGTTTTGGATGCCTGTCATCATAAAGGCCAAGACGTTTGGATTCTAGAAGCTTAATAACATAAAATTTAGTAGAGCTACATGTATTCATATCTGTTGATAATCCAGTCAACAGTCAAGATATGAAACACATAAAAAACACTTTACCTTACTGCTTTGCAAAAAGCTTTTGATTTTAGGTCTTGCGAAAGAGGCCGTCTACAAACTGCTGCAAGTAACTATTTTTCTACCTGCGTCAGTACCACAGCTACTAATGAAAGCATGAAAGCAAGGAGACTAAAGACTGGAAACAACAATTACCTCTTTTTGAAGTTTTATTTTGCACAGGACACTATTCAAATAGCTTATTTTTTTTTTTATAATACATGAAATGAAAAAATTAAAATCTCTATACAGTGCTTTAAAAAATTAATAGCACAAGACAGAGAAGTAATGAATAATTTTAATTTGGGGTGGGGTAGGGGACTGCTGAAAAAAGACACTGCAAAGGAAAAGTCTACTGTCTCCTTTTACCTTAAAGCAATGCTTATAATGAAAAAATACAAATAACCTTGACTACTGAATGAAAACATACATTTTGGAGATAAGGACCTTGGTAGCATCTGCCTCAGTTTCCTGTGCAGGCAAACTGGGAAGCTCAAACTAATATATTCATCCTCTACTTGCCCCTCTTCTCCTGCTTTCCTGGGGCAAATAAGTATCAATTTATGCTACAGCAATTGTGCAAGTCAAGTACACTTAAGACAGAACCTAAGAAAAAAACTGTACTAGCTTTTGAAAAGCTTTGTACAAGCGAATGAATACATTTAACAAACAGCTTTTCTACAAGTGCTGGTATCCCACCTGCAATCAACCACAAGTTACTCTACTCCCACCTTCTCCCCTGAAATTGTTCGAGAGACCAATTAACAAGGCAATACAAACAAAAGTAAGCAGACAAGCCAGTTTGCTAAACCCATGAAAGGTCTTACAAAGCCTCGTGTCCTGTGTCTTATTCCTCCTGCATCTCCATCTACTTATGAGATTCCCACATTATGATACACTTGGTTCATTAACACCCGTTCTTTTCAAATGCTGCTACTTTCTCACTTGCTTCTACAGTATCTTGAGCACCTCCTGTGGTCTTCAGTACCTTCCATGTCATCTTTAGCTAGCATTTTTGGCCTGATGACAAGGCAAGAGAGAACACATACCACTGGTAGTCCCAAAGTACAACCAAATGTCTGGGCCACGCTGACCGGCTGATGTTAAAATGAATTTAAAATAACTCATTTTTTCTTGCCTCTTTCTTAAAACATTCTGACTTCCACCCATCCAAATTCATTTATTTTAAAAAAAAAAAAACAGAAGGGGGAGATAACCTGAAAGCACACTATCAAATGAAGTGAAGCATTCCCTAACAGGTCACTATTCAATATGCAGAAAAGAGAGTAGGGGTAATGCTGCGCCTAAGTTCCCATTCCATTCCTCACTAGTATGCAAAAACTCTGAAGGTCATAATTTGACTCTCAGAGCAGGAATGCACTCAATATAACCTACTTTTCCCCAGGCAAGTTGGGACTAGGTTGTACACCAACGTCTGCTGAAGTCCTGGTACACTGCAGGGTACAGCTCTTAGCAGGCTGTGTGGCCCTCAGACTGTTTTTCCAACCAGCAGCATTGCCCCTTATGTGCAAGGGAAAAGGACTATGAAAGAGACTTACTTTTTTTTTAGAATTAAAATTTTAAAATTATGTCTTCTATGTCACAGATGGTCTTCAATAACTTGAAATGGGAAATATATTTGAAATTTGCAAGGCTCAATTTCCCTTTCTGTTAGAATCAGTCTTCTTTTGTCCTCCAAAGGAAGAATGCAGGAAAAGCTGAGTATGTGGAATTATGTAGCAATTAGATTGCCTAAAAATCTTCAGTCATGTATCTTCCATTTGTATCCAAGTTCTCTGAGAATAAGTTTCTTACATTAATTTTCCCACTCAGTGGACTTACCCTAAAATAGGAATAGTTTTCTCTATGAGACAAGGCTGTTTAAAAATTACATACAATTTTCTCTTTAAGAACTGAGAGTAGATGGCAAAGAATCTCTAAATATTTGATTAGGAGCATCTTACAGACAGCAGAGTTCAATACTTGAAGAAAGGTCAGGTTTTCTGTATAAAAGCTTAGGGAAATGCCACACTGTATCCGAAGCTCCTCCTAATCCAACTGTTTGTCTTGTCAAGCAAGTAAATAAATAAAGACAAAAGTCACTGTTGTGTACCAGTTAAAATTCTGTTTAAAATGAAAAAAAAAAAATCATCTGGAAAACAGCCTTGAACTCCAGCAAAATCTAGTAACAGAATATTTCCCAATTTGATAGGCATGGGGTCAACTGTTGGTGTATCTTTTGCTAGAAAAAATAAATTGAAAGACTGGAGTGGTGGTGGGAGATAGTAAACCAAAAAGTTTACTGTGTGCTACCCAGTAAAACACTGGTGTAGTAATGCTCAGTAAATCTACACAATTACTTCACCTGCTGTGTCTCCTTGTGAATAGGAATAAAATACGCTATGCTTTGTTTAATAAACTGTGCCTTAGCTAGATGCTTTCCCTCCCCATTAAATGAGTAAACTCATTGGCTCTGCATTTTGCATGTGGATTTTGTATTTCCAAATATTCATATGACCCCTGTGTAAATGATACTGTCACAAAAATCTTATTTGATTTCTAGGGAATAATAGAGTAAGCCTCACAAAATTCTCTAGTTTTCACATAGGTTTTTCAAACATTCTATTTGGATATGAATTAAGCTGTTTAAGTATTGGTCAAATTTCTCAGTGTTGCCAACAACTATAATCTTGGTGCAGGTTGTTGCGTTGCATAGATAAACTGAAACATTTTCAAAGTAAGGACTGAAAGAAATGGAGAAAGATTACAAGTGTAGAAATTGCATATGAACAAAACAACCTGCCTTGCTTCAACATTAGTCTTTTGTTCATTCTTTCAGGAAATGAAAATTTTATTTTAGGCACAACTATAATATTTTACAGAATGAGACATGGCCAGGAGTGCTGTAATTTAAAATATGTTGCTTAAAAATAAAATAAATCACTGTAGATTCTTAATTTGTCTATAGTATTCTTCTAGAAGCTTTGGGATTTATTTCCAAACTGGCAGAAGTATTTCCCTGCCATACATTTATAACTCAAGGTATGATGACTTACACAAATGTAATACAGATTTGTCTGAGGAGTGAGTTGTGTTCTTCTAGTGGTACAAGTCTCCAGACTATCATCCTGGTAAACCCATGGCTTCAGGAAAACAGAGCCAACAGATAAGTGTGATTTTTTTTTTTTTCACCCTGTGCTTCTCTTTCCAAACAAGTACCTTCCAGAACAGCCTTAAGAGCTGTAACACCAAGACCCACCCACGAGTGCAGGCTCACTAACTGCTACCTGGAATTCTATGAAGTGTCTCGGCAATTGAAGGCACTCAACTCCTCAAAGTCAAAGTATCTCAGCTAGAGGCTTTTTTGAGTCCTGTTTTCTAAGTATTTCAAGGATTGTTTATTGCATGTATGATCAGTTTGAAAATAAAGCACAAGAATTTTCTGCCTCTATTTCAAAAACATACTGTTGTCACAAGAACTTTAAGTGGGAAAGCAGCATAGGAAAATGAAGTGTTGCTCCCATAACATTCTTAAGGTATAAACCACAGTTGGAGAACCCCTGCAGCCTACAATCGCTTAGTGATGCATTATGAATCTTGAAAACACACTACGTTTATTCATTGGGCTTATTCAACTGTCACCCTGAGAAGATAATTAAAAGTCTCCTATTAACATCAACAGGTATTAGAAAAGTCTACTGCCTACTCTCAGGGACTTAGAAATTAGCATATAATTACATCTATGGGCGGTCTTGATGTACAGGTACCCTGGGAATAAGTATCACTGAACATCACATCCAAATCTGCTGCAACCCTAGATAATAAGCAAAGTTCATTTGGTAGGGCAAAAAGAGCTCCCTTCCTCTTGACTAAATATCAACTCTCGTTAAGCAAAGCATCTCACTTGGAAAAACAATGAAAGGGGATACACATTCTGGTAGGGGGGAGAGGAATAATTAAAACAAAAAAAGAGAGTTAAAAAAAAAAACAGCTGTATAATTTGTTCTCATTTTTGTTTATTACAACCCAAGTCATGTTATTCAAATAGCTTCAGGAATAAGATTTTGTTACGCATACTTATGCTTCTAATTTTTGGTAGAGCACTGCTGCACAGCTTGTTTGTCAGCCTTAAATAAGGCTTAGTCTAAAAAAAACCCAATAAAACAAAACAGAAAAATAAAGAAAAAGGAATATCAGAAGGAAGCTCTTTATTAGGATTACTATTTTGGACCTACTTAGATCATCTGTTGTCATTATTTCTTTTCCTATGACCACTTATGTCGAAGGGCACAGGGGGAAAGAAGAGAGACAAACCTTATTATTGATGATGGCTTCAGAATCATCAAACACAAAATCTCCATCATAGCTGTTAGCAAAACAGAGGAAGGAAATTAATGCCACAACCATTTTAGCCCAGTACGACGGAAGGAGGAACCATGATATGTCATGGTCCAGATTAGGTTCTGTTTGTGCCATTCTGTGAAATGCTTGTTCCAAGTTAGGAGCTTCAGCATTATGTTGGCTGTGAATCTGAAAGAAATAAATAAAAATGCCCTATTAGAGTTGTACTTCAATATAAAAAAAAAACAAACATGGAAAGCTGGGTTGGGAGAGAACAATGAAGTTTCATACCACCTAACATTTTTCTCTTGGTGCATTTCATAATTACTGGAACTTATCTGAACATTATTTTGTGCTTCAAATATGGAGGAAAGGTGCAGTTTCTCATGGCTGGAACAGAGAGATAAAGTCAAGAAACTCTTAGGTTCTAAGTTAAAGCTTTGGCACGGGGAAATTCTAAAACCTTGAGCAAATAGCTGGTTTTCTTGCTATTCAATAACAAACAAGGGCATCATGGGGACTGTAGAGCATTGACACAGTTCTTAAGAGAATGATAAGCACATCATTTCCTTCTGAGTGTGAAAAACAAACATAACCAATTGCAAAAAGAGCTCATCTCTGTCCTGTTAATTGAATTAAAGGACCTAGTCGTACACTGAGCCCATACAGAGAATTCATACAAACATCATGGGTAGAGGTATACAAATAGCAGTTAATGGACTAGGCCATAAATCCCAATAATTCAAACAACGAGACAAGACACATGCAAGTAAGTCCAAAGTAGTGTTCATTAGATCACGCCACACATCACAGAGTATAGGCTAAATTCCACTGCCATACTCAGGGGCTTACGAGCTTGTTTAGATGAAAAAGACCATGCAGTCCAACAACACTGAGTGATGCATCAGTGGCGAGGGAGGTATAGCCATGAGACACCTTTACAGCCCTCTGCCTGGACAGCTATTCTGCCAGGGACTTCTGCCACTCCTCTGGTGCTCCAACAGTATTGTGAGTGGTCTGGTCTGTCAAGTGCTGTGATAAATGGCAATGGGAGGAAGCTACAAATGAAAAACTACAGTACAAGCAGGGCAGAATACGAAGTTTTCATTTGTAAACCCCAGGAATGACAGGCACAGATAGTAACCCAGCTTCACTTTTTCTTCTTATTTATTAGCTTCTTAAATCAACCACTGCACCCCTAAGAACATTGCTTTTAATGTCTTCATACAACCTAGGAAACAACTCCAGCCATTTGACTTCTTGAACAGACTTGACTATTCGAGCTGCTGAGGCAATTGCTCTGCAGCTTTCTGTTTGCAACGCTAAATTCCAGCCTCCGTGTATTCCCAGTCTCTACACACACATACACACGGACAGGCTGGAGCTCCCTGTCACAACAGTGCCCCTTCTTGCTTTGGGGACTACACAGCAGTGCGCCCACATTCAGAAAAAGTCAGTGCAACCAGAGAGAATGGCTCTCCTTAACAGGGCAAAGCAGACCAGCCACTTCAAGAGCAAAACCTTTCCGCAAAGTAATTCAGCCGTCAGCTCTTAGTTTGAGGAAAACAAAGACTAAAAGCAAGGCTGTTAATCAGAGGGAAGTGTACCGCATTGCTTGTAACCGCACAGATACGCATCAATACCCACTACCCAATTAAAATATTTAATCTACCCAAAATCCATTTTGCCCTGAAACTTTATCCCACTATGCGCGTTCTATTTATCGGATGTACATCTGCTGCCGGTCCTCTCCCCGCAGGCCAGTCCGGGGGGGCTCCCCAGCCCGGCAATACGTTAACCACCCATTTAACCACCCAGTGGGGCTGAGCACCCCCCCGCGACCGCGGTCCCGCTCCGAGCCGCGGCCCGAAGGGTCTCCCGGTGCCGTCCGGCCCACCCGCGACTGACCGGCGGCGGCAGGCGGCCCCCTCCTCGCCGCTCCCGCCCGCCCCACCGTCCTCTCTAGGGCAACTGGAGCTCGAGCCGACT
>JANHFX010011322.1:0-18192 GCA_027560015.1 Chloroceryle amazona
AAAAAAAACCCAAACCCCAAAAACAACAACAAAAAAAACCACACCACCAAACAAAACACACCCCCAATAAAATTTAAAACAAACAAACAAACAAACAAAACAAAACACACAAAAAAATACCACAACCAGAATTGAGCTGCAATATTGAGCTGCAATGTTTCTTAACAGAAGACTTAAACTGTTGAACATTTTGCAGAGATGTTTGGAAAGGCTCACATGCAGCTTGTTTTCCAACTGTCCTGTCCCCATTTCATTTTGTGAATGCCTCGAACTTTCTGTAAGTATGTGTACAAAACTTTTCAGCCATATTTATAGCTGTGAACAGCAGAATAGTATGCCCTACCTTTCTCTGAGTTGGTACCTGCCCTTATCTATCACCACATCTTTCTCATTTTGATTGATTGCCTACCTGCTCAGTACCTTCATTTTTCTTTCCCCAAAAATCCCACATCAGAAGCTTGTATCTCCTGGAACTGTCAGCTAACTGTTGCCTGTGTGAGAGGCATGATGTGGTATTTGCTGAGCTGAAAATGGCAGACAGGCTTGAGCAGGAGGCCAGGTGAAGCTGTGCTGCAGCCCTGCCTTGTGAATCTGTCTCCACATTGTCATTGGCCACAATGGAGAATTTTGAAGCTATTTCCAGTTTGGGTAATTTCAAACAAACTTGGAGTGTATTGAGAAAAGGTTGCATAATGCTACTGTATAAACCTTTCTCTTAACCAGATTAAAAATCTTTACTATTATAACCTTGTGGTAGTAAGCGTAAGAATTATACATTTTCAATTTCTGTATTTAAAATTCCTACTTTTTATTAATTTTCAACATGCAATGTTCCTCTAAACAGAAAGAATCATCTGTGGCTTCATGCATAATTTGTCTGACTTTAGGTGTTAGTGAGCAAGTTCTGCCTTCTTGGATTGTTTGCAATATCACCGAGTCTGTAAAACTCAACCTCAAAACATGAAAAAATGCTGAAATAAAATATGTAAATTGGTTCTTTGTATCTGTTATTATCCTTTAATTTCAAATTATCTGCTGTTCTTGCCATAGTTTTGTTACTGCTCTATGGCAGAGTCTTGAGTTGAACTTTTACTTTGCAATTCTTTTGTGGTCCTGGACAATTACCTAATTTATACAGTCTTTGGTTGTCTCTATTGAGTTGCTCCTAACTTCAAACATTATGGTCTGATATTCAGAAGCAGTAAATGCTGAGTTTAGTTAGAGGTATCTACATTTTGAATTCATATAATATTCTAATATTATTATAGGTCCAACATACATTTTATAGTTAAGCTGATATATTAAAGGTTACTGTTTTGGACTGTTGCTATGTTCAATGGCAATTTTTCATGTGCTGAACAATTTCAGTGTAAATATTGCTACAAGATAGACTCATTTACCATTTGTAATTACTCTTATTCATTCCACTTAAAGATCAAGATACTTAACTGTTGTGAGATTATATATATATATGTTTTAGAGATTTCCAGAATCATACCTGTTTTATTCAATTACCAGTGTAAATACTAAAGGCCTTTTAATAAAATAATTTGCTCATTTTTTGACATTTATTCTATTTTACAAAAGGCACTGCATATGGAAGTTTTCTTCCAGTTGTGTATTATTTGACATATTGTTTGGATCTTCAGGAAAATAGCACCATAGCACACAGAACAGCAATGAATGTACCTTAGGAAATCTTCTGAAGGAGTGGTTGAGGGGCAAATGGTAGGCTTTTACTTGGAAGTACAAAGAAGCTTCAGAGTCTGAAGTCTAAAGCCTGCTCTATGCTATAAAACCAGCGTTCACTCTTTGCATTTATGGGATTCTTCTGTGGTTTTGCTTTAATTCTGTGTCTTTCAATGATCTTCATGAAAGGCTGTGTTTTATAGCATAAATGGAAATGTTACATTAAGGAATTATATTAGGTCTTATGTTCTTCCCCTCACACCCTGCTTTTTTGAAATGCTTGACCTTGTAACCTTGTAATCCCACTGTTTTCCTATAAGCCTAACTGAACACCAGTATCAGCAGTAAAAGCAATCTTACTTACATCAAGACCGTTCTAAGTTATATACGAACAGGGAAATTTTGTTCTGAAGTGCTTGATGGTTTGCCATTTCTCTTGATTCTGTTGAATCTGTTTTGAAGAGAGAGCTGAGGGTGAAAGTTTCTTGTGCCTGTCCTTGTACTGCTTCAAGTATGGTATTAAGAATACTTCATCTGCCTCAACAGGTTTTCTTCTACTACTTCTAGAATTTCTTGGGAGTAACAAAATAACTTGATACTGGACACAATAAAAGACTAAAAATGTGGAGCTCAAGGTTTTTTTAGAACCCTTGCTATTTTTGAGAGCTCATGGGATTTGTGTCCTATTCCAGCAAAGGCCAGTCTTCTTTGAAGGTACCTCTCTTTCTCATTTTCCCCAATACATTAGTTTATGTTTTTTTCTGTTTAGGTTAAGTTATTATTGTTAAATAAATAATAGAATATTGCTAAATAATCTAGTAGAAAGATTGGTAAAAGATCCTGAAAGTATATGTTTCTGTCTTGCTGTTTTTATTCTGTGTTTGTTTATGGTCAAATGACAATAAAATATTTCCAGTTAGAAAAGTGGACTATTCCAAGGACAGGTAAAAGGGACAAATAAAGGTGCACCGTAAAAGTTTATTATAGACCATAAGCTGTATTGTCTAGGCTTTTCTTAACTCTGTTCCATAGAATGAGATCTCTAAGAATTATTATATTAGGGAACACTTTCATCAGTTTTCACAGAGTTTTCACTGTTTAGAAAATTAACTATTCTAGAAGCTGATCTTACAAAATCAGGTCTGCTTAAGCTTTGCATTTTGCCCCTTTCAGTTGTCTTGGAGCCACTGAGGGCAGCAGCTGTGGACAGAGCTCAGAGCCTGGGGTGCATGATAGTGATTCTGACCCCTTGAGTTGTGATTCTTCAGCTACTCTTGTCTTTTCTGTTTTTTGTCATGCATTTCCTAATGCTCACAAAGAATTCTGAGGCTGGTTTTAGTTTCTCATTATTCCATACATTAGTAGAGGATAATAAACTTCACCTAATCCCTCAGGAAATAAAGTCCTTGTTCTTTCTTCACCTCTTAAACACATCTTATAACCTGTTTTCTTTCATCCTTTTATTGATCTTTGTGACTCCTATTGCTGTATGAATTGCCCAGTAAATGCCATCTTTTTCTTACTGTTCAGTGAACAAGGTTTACTTATGCCTTGAGGTGATAGGGTTTGTGATATCTGCAATTCTCACTCTTTATGACAGTTAGGAACCTGCAAGTCATGTTGTGAACTTGTTGATCTCCAAAGGGGAAAGGCAAACTGTAAAGAGAGCTCTTCATCTTCTATTTCTTTGCTGTATAAAACTAAAAATAATTTCCAAGGAAAGCTTTCTAACAGGTAAAACTCTTCATACCTACTGAATTAACAGAGAATTCCAAATATTTTGCTTTATTGGTTTTTCCTGGTACAGAGAGCCTATCTTCTGGAAACCCATAAAAAATGCTTCATTTTACAAAGAGCACAAATACCTTGAAGTAAGTTCAGCTATTCATGTGCTCAGCTTTTTTTCATTAATCGTTACCCTTATAAACCATCCTTTTGATTACTGCTTAATACAAATTTTCTTCTAATACTTCTAGTCCAATAGAAAGGAACCTTAACTGTTGTGAGATTATATATATATAATATGATTTAGAGATTTCCAGAATCATACCTGTTTTATTCACACATTGTCTAATTTAAGTATATTCAGAAAGCATGTAAAGAGTATATCCGTTCTCTGATTTCGAAAGCATCCTAAGTCAGTGTTGTAATACATCTAAGAAAGTTTAAGTCTTATTTCTTCTGGTATTCCCCCGATGGAGTGGACAATAGGTTGCTTATCATCATGAAATATTGTTTGTAAAAATACGCACCATACTTATACTCAGAAGATCAAGTATTAGAAAAGGTCATTCATAAAAACAACAGTAAGATCAATAATATTTATCTTTTCTTTCTTTGGTATTCATATATGAATTTATTTTTTTTTTGTAGCTGAATATATGAATTTATAAAATCTAAATTAAACCAAGAGGCAAACTATATCTGACAATTTACAGTTCTCATTTAAAAACATATCTGTAATGTTACACCAAATCCAGTGTGGATTGCTGTCAAAACAAGGGTTCCTTTCCATCCCCAGCTGCATGCTCACACCATTTCTTTTGTGGTAGAAGAACCAGTTGGTCTGATGGAAAATTAACACTCTCCTGGGGCAGGCAGGGGGAAAGGCATTAGCTTCTTGAAACAATGCAGAGCAGCAGGAGGAGTAAGATACAAAGAAGACTAAAATTGCTGTCAGCCCACTTCTGCAGCCTGTTGAGGTCCTTCTGAATAGCAGTACAACCCTCTGGCCTATCAGGCATTCCTAGTCTGGTGTCATCAGTATTTATACATCTGTGTTTCTGACAATTGCTCTCACAGCCCTTAGGTATCTGTTTTGTGAGATGGTTTTATTGATATTGAGGCTCGAGAGGTTGTCTAATTAGATAGCATCTTGCCAAATGCTTTTTGTATACATCGTTGACCAAAGTGTTGTAAGTTGTTGTGCTTACTGCATTAAAGAATCCTAAGCTGATCCCACAATGTATTGATTTTCTGGTGTTATTGGAAGCAAAATGCATCAGATTGGAGGCCTAGCTGTAGCCCACTTACTGAACTGGCTCTTGTTTGTATAACCAATCGTTGCTTAAGCTTAAAGTTTTGTCTGAAATGAAATGTGGACTCTGCTCCAGATGAATGCAGAACTCAGGTACTCCTTGCTCAATTCTGTGATTTCAGTTCATAAAAAATAAGAAAATAGATTCAGTTATGGGAAATCATTACCTATGATGGACTTTCATATCAATCCCCATAAGCTTTGACCAACTTTTTTTTGTTTCTTTGAAGTTAGTAGTGGTTGAAAGTGAAGTGTCTGCTTCTGGCTTTTTCACTTGGTTCTACATAGAAAATAGTGACTAAACTGAAAACAAATTATTATAATGTGCTGTATGAATTTGTTTATAATACAGAGCTTTAATTCTCTGCAGTTGATTTTTGGAAATTGATAATTTAATTAGTATTCTTTTAAAAGACTTTATGTTAATTTGTATAACATCACATTGAAATATTGTTACTTTATTTTGCATGCTATTTTGAATTATATTTTGAATTCCAGTTTGGTTGGCCACTTTTTTTCTTCTGCCTCCCACCCCATCAGCCTACTGAGTAGGATGTCTTTGTGCTAGCTGCTGTTGGCCATTTTGTTTTTCATCACTTCCTTGTTCTATATCATTTTCTGCTACTTTTGAGTGGGGCATGTGGAATAAAGTAGCATACTTACCTTGCCCAATATAATTTTCATCTCCCTTTCTCTTCTTTCATCCTAGTCTCTGTCATTAATTATGGCATTTTTACTTCACTTCTTCTTTTCCCTTGGGATCTCTTACCCCAAATTGAAAGCAAAGTAGCAGTATCAGGATGTCCACATATTGAACCTGAGTAACTGTGTAATCTTATTATTGAATCGCTCATCCTCAATTTTTTCCCCTGTTATCTGGTATGCTTGTGTATTACATCGTATATAAAATTACATTGAAATCGCATCAGGATACTGCTGCCTTTTTTTTTCTTCCCTCCCCTTATTTTCTCCCAAATGTAAAATTAGGTCAAGCAGGGTTCTCATCTTAAGTACCAGGTGCATTAAACCTTTATCCGTTTCATATCCATCCAGCTGATTGAACTGTAGTTAAAACCAAAACTTTTGAATGAAATTGGCCCATTTTTAACTAGAATGTATATATTTCAGGCCTACATGTATTGATCTCACTACAGATTTAATGTCTTTTCTTTTTCTGGTAATTCCATATTATTATTTTTTCCTATCTTTTTTGGTCAGCATTTTAAAAAAACACGAATCACCAGGTACTCCTCTATAACATCAAGGTGTGTTTTGATGATTTTCAGTATTACCATGCTTAACTCTGCAATGAGAATTGAAAGCTTCTTTAAAGAAACCCTCATATTTCAGATAAGGAGGGACTAATAATGATCAGGTTTCTCAGTAGCTTTCTTTTATTAACTTGTATAGTAGGTAGATGTTTGTAGCAGACTTGGTGTAACCAATCTTAGACTTTTTGAAGCTGTCAAAAATTAGACACTTGTTGTTTGTTTTTTTTTTTTCTAGTCACTGGAAAATACCTTTTCAGATTCTAAGAAATTGTCAGAACATTTTACTACTGTATATGTTAAAATCCAGTCTAATTATCCTACCTTTGTTCTCCATAATTCTTGCATGTCAAGTGTATTTACAGTATGCTCTGAAAATAAAGACATCATTTCTTACAAACAAAAAAAGTACTAAACTTCCCATCCAAGTGTCTTAAAAAGATGCTCAACAGTTACTGTTCCATAATTGTATCTTGAAGAATAAAAGCAATGAAGCTTTCTGGTTTTATGGTTCTCCTAACTTTTTGTGAAACAAATCATACTTGTCTTTTTTTTAATCTATTTGGTTTTCATCATGGTACAGTCCTTTTTATATGTTTTGAGTTTTTCATAGTTCACTACTGAAGGTGATTTAGATCACATAAGTGAAGACATGAAAATTTTAATCCAAAAAAAGAATTGGCTACTATTGTTGCTTGCATGAATGATTTTGGACATAATTGGAATGTTTTTGGTGAGCCGAAAACTAAGATAAAGTCTATTTTTTTTATTGTTTGTGGCTGATATTTTGTGTCATCCTTCAATGAGTAAAATGAGCAAGCTTAATGATAATTAATGTAATTTTTTTTTTTGAATCATACAAATGGTTCAATGGAAATCTAGTGTAGTTGCGAAATAACAGGTGACCAGAGTGGTTTGTTAATCTGTGCATGAGCACTGGTTTCATAAGAAGCCTTTTTGGTAAATGGGCCTTGAGATTAAGGTGTTTTTTTGTAAAACACAAGAATTTTAATTGTGTTTCATGACAGAATCCTTCTTTTCTCTTTTGTCCTTACAGCAGTATTTTGAGTATGTCTTCCAGAGACAGGGAGATAGTTGGTTTTGTGGGGGTTTTTTCCCATTAATATTTATCCTGAAAGAATGACTACATAATACATTGTAAAGATGTTGATTTTTATTATGACTTGAAATTTTTCTTCTGACAGAATTGGAATGCTCACTAAAAATACTGGGATATGTCTTCAGTAACACATGGTGGGATTTTCCAGCATACTTATAAAAAACCTTAAAATTTTGAAATTTAAATGTCACATCAACTAAAATGGGCAAGTCAGAACAGTTAAAGCAATGAGTATAGTAATGTTTTACAGTGATGTAACATCACTATATGAAAGGATAGAAAATATTCAACAGATATAAAGCCAACTGATCTCAGTGGGTATTGTTGCAGTATTTTGAAAAATAATTTTAAGTGTCAGTTTTCTGAAATGTAAAAAATAACTGTAGTACATAAGAAACAAATACTTTAATGATATAATAGTGCTTTACAGGTTGTATTAAAATTAAAATATTCTAGCCAGCAATGTGTGCAGAAATGTGGTCATAGTTGATGTACAGACCTCAATTCTTCCCGTGTCAGTGTTTAGGAGATATATATGTATTTATTTTTTTTTTCTTCTTTTTTCTGCTGCTTATAGAACACGTACTAGGTTTATTACTCTCTGCTTTGCTTTTTCGATATTGAGAGCTTTTTCATACTTCTTCCTGTCATGTAAAATGTGTTCAAGGGTGTATTTTGTGTATCGATATGAAATGTATCGGTTTCAGAACCTATAAGGATAGGAGGAGAGGAGAATGATGAATCAACAGACTGTGCAATCTTGACTGGCTTGAGATAAAACTTGTGAAAAAACTTACTAATGTGATAGAATGCATCAACAGGCATTTGCTGAGAACTAATCCTCTAATGTGTTACTCATCCTTTATCTGATTCTGTTTTTACAGGTTCTGCAGGGTGACTGATGCTCATTTATGCGGTGCTGTTGGAGTCTCCAGCACTGTGGATTCATAAGTAACATGCAGATTTAATGGCACAACCTGGGGAGAAAAGTGTCAGGACTGCTACTTCTTCTCAGCTTCTTAAGTAGACAGAAGCACAGTGTCATCCTACAAGACTACTCAGCAGATATTTACAGCTAATAATAAAGACAACATAGCATCATCCACCTTCCTGATTTACAGTGCATTACATTCCAAGACAGATGGTCTTTCTGAAGCTGGAGGATGCCTGCTGAGCACATAAGAATGAAGTAGTGAATTGATACTTTTGCTGCTGCCTAATTGTCAGGATCACCATCTATAGATCTTCACTGACCTTTTTCTGCTCACTTAATCAGTCCAGAAACAGCAGGGTGGACATGGCTGGCCTCATTAACAACCTGCTAATACTGTTTCTTGTTTTTCAAAACATCTGTATGGGTTTCAGAAGCCCTCTTTCTGTCTTTAAGAGGTGGGTTATGCAAGAAGATCTTATGTGTTGAATGCATATAGTCACTTAAGATATTACAGAAGTGTGAAGTGTGATAAAGCATGTCCTAGATAAAAATGTGTATGATATTTTTTCAGTTTTACTCACTTGCTCTGAGTTTTCTTCCTGCAATTTTGAAATGGCACTCTTGTCCTATTGAAGACATAAACACTTATTTTATCCATAGGTTGCTCTATAAAATACAAGTTTAGAATGATAAAATATCAATTAATAGAACTTTTTAGGTAACACCACTGTTATATTTGAGAATGCACAGGGAATAAATATATTTCAGCTGCCTGAGTTAGCTTGTGGTATAAAATGATGTTTTAACAACAGTGCATTAGCTAGCTTAAAACTGGGCAATCCTGGGAAACTTGGAGGCGGGGGGGGGTGTTGAATGAAAAGTTGCATTGGTAAACTTTAATTTAGTGTGGACAAGAGAAGTAGCCTCTTCTATATTTCTCTATATACATGAATATACATATTAAAAATATATATAAATGTTGCATCATATTTCAGATGTCTTATCACTTAGTTCCTTACAGTGATCTATATCTTTTTACAATTTGTTTATACGTTGCACTCAACACAGACTTGGATACTCACGTGAAGTTGTAAAACTTAGTGGTTTACTACTTATAATAGGAATGGCTATAAATGTTGTGGTGTTTAAGTTAAAAACTTTCCCTTTACACACTTTAATCTGTATTGATTTATACATCAGGCACATAGTCCTAAAAGAAAACCCCAAACTCTCATGAATGATTAAAAGTACTTGACATTTTCTAGTGAACTAACTCTCTATCTGTACATCTGTGTATCTCAGACAGTTATTTAGATGACAGGTTATGTTTTTAGCTAATGTTTTCCAAACTAGTCTGTCTGATTGCTGAACTATTCAATACATGCTTGATAACTAAGATGTTTTCCTCAGTTTGTGAAGGAGTGAAATTTCCTGATCACTCCTGGAGCTACTCAGTATTGCCAAACTTAACCAGTTCTGAAGAGTCTTCTTTTTACTAGGACATAGAAGAAATTAGTGTTTTTATAAATCTCTCCTTCTTTTTAAGGTATAAAGATACTACCAGATCTATTTCCAGTGAATGCCTTGGAAGTGACCGGCCAGTGATTTCACTTGGTCTGTCAGATTTTGCATTGGACATTCGCATGCCTGGGGTGACACCTAAGCAGGTGAGAGAAATGCAGTTTTTCTTTTTGCCACTTACTCTTTTTATTAAATAAATGAGGAAGAATAAAGTCTTGCCTACAATATCACTCATTAAATGGACAAAAAAAACAGGCTAACTTTTAAAGATATATATAGGTCCAGAGAAAAGTAGGAAACAGCAAAGTAATCTCAAATGGGAGAAAAATACTTTAATCTCATTAATTTTATTTGTACAATGTTTGTACAATATTTATTTATTTGTTGGTTTCATAAACTGTATTGCTGAGGTTTATTAGAAAAGGAATAGTAAGTTTTATTAATAAAAGTGAAGTATTTCCAGCTCTGATAGTACATACATTTGGAGTTGCAATTTACACCAAAAGTCAGATGATGCCTCAGTGAATTTGGTTACACTAAACTGAACATAGATGCAACTTCGTCAAGCTGAGAAAAAGCAATCAAAAAGCTTTTTTTAAGGGTAATAGTTTTTACCCAGTATTTCAAGCCTTTAAAATACTTCAGGAAAGCTACTGTAAACAAGGTATTATGGTGTAGATTTTCAGATTTGAAGTTCCTTACCTTGTACTGAGCCAAGTGTGTAAAAATGAAGACAGTAATTAAGATTTTTAACACTAGCACTAGCATTTTAAGATTGACATAGATGTCCGAGTTTCTACCGTAATTTTCACATGTAGTTCAATTAAACAAGATGAACAATGATTTTTTTGCAGTGAGGCAATTCAGGGAATTACATATGTCATTAAAAGACCCTATGTCTCTATTAGAGGGCTGCAGATACTTGGAAAGAGCAGAATGTTGTGCTGCAGTAGATGATGACTCATTGTTGCAGACAGCACTTTCAAAAAATACTGAAGGGAAAATGACGTTTTCAGTTATTGGGGTGCACACCTCTGGAACACATAATTTAGAGCAAGTAGTGTCATTCCAGTGAGTACAGAACAGAAATATGGTTTGTACTAGACCTTACTTGTCTAAAAAAATATGAAACTTATCTTTTAGAAAAAGTGCTCTCAATTTATCCAGGTGCAAATTTGTAATTATTTTTTATTGTTTTTACCTGCGAAGCCATTAGTTGAAGAGTTAATGAAGGGGTAAGTCACTTCAAGTTGCTATTTTAAGAAAGGAAAACCAAAACCCAACACCACCACCAAAAGGCTGTGGTAGTTAATAGAGGGGACATAATACCTTTCACATTCATGTGTACCTATATAGCCAACAGCCTTTATGTACACAATAAACTGAAATGCTATAGTCTAGTGTAGATTTTGGGGAAGGATGGGGGAAGACAGCAACAGAAACCAGTTGGCCACTAAAAAGGTCAGTGAAAATAATAACTAACCTTATACACTTTAAAGTCTAGCTTTTATTTTATTCTCTTGATCTCACCTGCCCTTCTCTTCATTTCCCTTCCTATTTCCACAGTGTCCCACACTAACTGTACAGAAAACTTGATTCTCATTTAGACAAAGTTAAAGTCATCAAGAAGAAATGTCATCAAGAAGCAGTGATAGAGAAACTTTGTTTTCTTACAGTTCACGGAGATAACCAACAGCTTCATAATTCTAATGCCATTAGTTCATTTTTGTGTCAAAAAGAACAGAAGGAAAGAATCCTCTTCAGAAAGGAACTTCTACCATAGTTGCTTCCTTCCAGCTCAGTATCTTCTTTGTACCTCTTTTCCCTAATTGTGGGCAGATGTATTTAGAGACCCTGGATCTGCTGTGTGTTCAAGTTGTCCGTACTGGTGTTTATATAAAATATGTCTGGAGTTGGATTTAGTGATCCTTATGGGTCCCTTCCAACTTGAGATATTCTATGGTTCTGTGACATAGAGGTTTCTGCTTCTGGGGTTTATTTGCAAGTTTATCTCTATTCATGAGAGATGCAAAAATAAACCAAAGAGCAAGAGAACAAGTGAAAATTGCTAAAATGTTTATTAAGGGCTTCCTGGATGTGAATCAGTATTTTATTTATGACTGTTGCAGTTCCTGACCTCTCAAGCATAATAATTTATGTGGGAAAGGCAGAAAAAAAGAAAAAAAAATAGGAAGAGTATTTTTAGAGCAACACCAGTATGTTCTGTACTATCTCTTCATCGTGCACTTTTTTTGTGAAAAGAAAGTCTTGTTTCAACCTGATTGTTATGAATTCTGAATTCACTGTTTGTCTGCAGGTTAGTACTTTCAGGAGACTTCAGAAACTGAATTCTTCTGGCCTCTTTCTCTCTTCGTGGAATACACATGACAGTCACCTTTCTTATCTAGAGTCACAGCTGGCTAACAGAAAGATGTGTAATGGAATTAACCAGTTCTGTGTTTAGAATTTATGACCACTGTGACCTTTGGAGGACATGTCATCAGAAAATTCATGTAATTTAAGAATTACTTGGGAAGACCAGTAGTCATTGGTTGTTTAGTCAACAATATCTCCAAGCTGGATAAAGAAAGGGAACTTCTGAAATATTACTGCTGATCAGTTGAGTTGTTCTATAACATCACAGTAGACAATTGTATTTAATTTTATTTTCCAAGGTCTTTGATACTCCCAAGTTTCCAGATAATTCTTGTTGAAAACAGATACTGAAAATTAATCTCTTTGGATTCCAAGAAATCTAACCATCTATATGTATTCCATGAAACTGAGATGAGTTTTGATGCTTTATTTCTATTCTTTTTGTTCTAAATATTCCAAATTTAATTTCTACTCTTTTGTCTTTTAATAGTCAGATACCTACCTCTGCATGTCAGTACCCCTGCCAGTGGATGATGAAGCCTATGTAGGTGAGTACTGGTTGACTGGAAGAACCTAAGCACTTTCTTCCTTTTTCTTTGGCTCATACTGACAATCTTTGTATGTCGGTTTCAAAAATAAATTCATAATGGCTAATGCAGAAACAAACTAGAGAGAGCTACTTAGAGTCAAGGTAACAAACAGTATCTGGAGAGATTAATGAGTAGTAATAGGTAAGGAGCTGCTTAGAGATGCCTCTGGCAGTCAGTACCAAATTGTCCCATTTTTAAAGTATTGGCTTTCTGTCTGTGGCGAGATAGTTATTTTGGCTCCAGTGAGCAGACTGTTTATTTACATGCTGGTACAGGCTGTAAATCCTTTGCACTTATATATTCTGTGTGGCCACAGTAAGATATTGCTTATCTGAAGGAAAAAAAATAAAACCACCCAAACCCTTTACATTTCTTTTTTTTTCCCTTTTATTTTTTGTTTGTTTGTTGATTTTTGTTGTTGTTGTTTGGGTTTTTTTATGAATTCCATGGCACAAATAAGGTGGCAGACAAGTATAAGGAAATATTGTAATAGTGTACAAATGCTGAGATAGTATAGATCAGCAAAACAACACCATCTATTCAGTAAGTCTTTGAGAAACTTTTAATTTTATTTTGCCTTTCTTGTGAACATACAGTTGTTCAGATAGAAAGAAAGCTTGTTGGTTTGGCTGAAGATAGTTTCACTATCAGAACATGCTACAAAAAAATAAAAGAAAACAATGAAATGTTAAAATGTTTGTGTTTTTTTTCTGTACTCTCTTGTTGTGCTTTAGGATATCTGCACTTAAATAGATATGGTGGGAATTCTATGTAGCATGTCTTGCAATGTATTATAAGACTCTTGTTCCATATGGATTTCCTTATGGAATTTCTTAAGAAATAGAATATTGTGTTTAGATTTTCATGTTGTGCTATAGTAACTAAAGAAATTGAGTATATTGTCTTCAGTGCTTTCTCTGCACATCTATTTTATATAGAAGTCAGAACCTGACCTCACATTTTGGCTGTGAGTTTGACTCTAGAAAGAAAAATGAGCATGAACAGGAGTGAGTGTTCATCCTCTGATAGACTGTACTTGCTGTGCAGTATGTGCATTGCTTTCAAGTGATTCATAGAAAGGCATACTACTAACCTGCTGCTTAAACAGTTTTGATTTAGTGCTTCACTGAGCTGTAAAATTGTATAATTCAATTCTTTATTAGATGGCTGCAAATTTAGTTCAGTCATTTGGTGTTTACAAGTGTTAAAGCTCTGTAAACTTCTTTCAGCAGTGTATATGTTTAAAAGGACCTATGAAAAGAATTTGCTTAAAAGTAGTATTTGTACAAAGTCTCAATGTGAATCATGCAAGGCAACCTTCTTTTTTTTCCATGAAAACTGAAAAAAATTTAGGTGTTTACATGTTCTTGACCAAATTTTTGAAGTATTTGCTCACCTTTCCAGAGATCACAATGCTTGAGTACAGGTCATCAAAAAGCAGAATAAAGTTTACACAAATAGATAGTTCTAATTGTCCAGTAGATGTTTGAAGAGCAGGAGGCACTTGATGAGCAAATTAAAAAAACAAAAACACAAAACCCACTTGTTCCATGAAATTAAGTTTTCCCATGATGGCATGATAACTTTTATATTTGGATGCCTTGAAAATAAAACAAAATTTCTCTTTTTTTCACTCTTTGATGCCTTCCACCAAAGTAGATTGGCATGTGGTCAATGTTAAGCATATAATTAGTTCCATTTTGCTTCATAAAGTCACTGGGAGGTGTTTTCAGTGGAAAAGATTTGTCAGATCTACATGATCAACAGAAATTACCTAATCTTTGGAAAGAGTAGACTCAAATGTATCCAGTTTTGCCCTAGAGGTCTTTTTCAAGGTTGCATCTGTTTATTTTTGCAGATGCTGTTACTTTCCTGTGTGATATTCTTTGGCAAAGGGACAGACTGACAAGGCTGAGATTTCTGTTTGAAACAGTTGGTTTTCTATCCTAAAGGTCTATAAATGCTGGCAAATAGGGATAGGCGGGGTGTGTTGTTTGCTTTTTTGTGGGGTGGGTTGGTTTACATTTAGTTTAATCTTAGGAACATACCCTTTGTTCCTGTGAAATGAAATGGCTATAAGATTAATATGTAAAAGATACTAATGAGTGAGATTAATATGTATTTTTTCTAGGATGTATCATTCCAGTTACATTTTAAAAGCATACTGTGGTTTTCTTCTTCTGCCTCATGTTTGATTAATATTTATATGTAACCAAACTTACAGAAACTAGATTGAGTCTTTAGTGATGCAGGCATTGCTAAAAATCAGGTTTTGACTACTGAGTTGTAACAACAGCTAAAAAGTGCTTTTCAGACACTCATAAGAATTGAGTCTGACAGCAAGCCACTTAGCCAAGAAATTTGTCACCTTCACCTCCTTACATTTGTTCACATGGGTGACAAATAAATAAATGTGTCTTTTTCTTACTGACTTATGGTGAGTCCCTGTCTGTCAGATTGTTCTGTAGAGATGAGATGGAGTCTGTTATGTTAAGCAATATAGATTGTAATAATTAGGTGATTTATTACTTTTCATTCATACATGAGTCTTAGAAGTTGTCTACCTTGACGTCATCAAGGCTTTCGACACTATCTCTCATTACATCCTCGTAGGTAAGGATTTGTGGCTTAGATGGGTGAACTGTGAGATGTGTTGAGAACTGGCTGAACAATAGAGCTCAGGGAGTTGTGATCAGTAGCAAAGAGTCTAGCTGGAGGCCTGTTGCTGGTGGTTTTTCCCAGGTGTCACTACCGGCTCCAGTCTTGTTCAACATCCTCATCAAAGACCTGGATGAAGGGATGGAATTTACCCTCAGCAAGTTTGCTGATGATACAAAACTGGGAGGAGTGGCTAATACACCAGGAGGCTGTGTTGCCATCCAGTGAGATCTGGACAGACTGGAGAGCTGGGCAAAGGATAGGATAATATAAGGTTAAAACCCCCCGAAGGTCCTTCTGTGTCTTAAGTGAAGAAAATTCCATTGCATTCCCTGCACCTGACACATGATTTCTGTAGTAATAAAGGAAGTCGCACAGTGTGGGTTGATCTGCTTCTAGAAATGGCATAATTGTACACTCATGGTCAGTATCACTACAGGATGATGTTGGTAACCTTTTTCCTGTAGTAAACAGTATCATGAAAGAAACCAAAACAAAAGTGTTTTGTTTGTAACATGGGATAAAGAATAAACATTTGAGTGCTGAACATTAACCTTTGTCTAAGTTTCTAACAATGAGAAGTATTTGGATGATAAGATTATGCTGACTTGGAACAAAACTTGTTTTCCATTCCAGAGGAATATTAGCGAGAATAAATTGCAATCCATTCTTGGAACTGTTGTTCCAATAAAGATGCAGAAAAAATGTAAAACAGGTGGAAGTATCATATTTAAGTTCTGGTTTAAAACACAACAGTTTTGTGGGAAAATTTGGAATTTCTTTTTCTTAATGACTGAGATACAAGTTGTTGAATGGGAATTTAAGGAAAGCTTGAAAATGGAATGCAGAAGGTAAATGAATGGGGACATACATGCTTTATTTCTAGTATGGCAGATTAAAAAAGGCACAAAATGCTGTTGCTTATGTAAATTATGATGTGAGTAAGGATAGCTTATTTGTTTTATCATTGTTTTTCAGTTGACTTTAAACCTCATGCCAGCATGGACACTGTCCATCACATGTTACTATTTGGATGTAATGAACCCTCTTCTACTGAAAATTACTGGTAAGAGTTGAAACTTGCTTTTGTTCTTGTACCTAAACTTTCTTGTGTTAATTGCTTCCATGTAAACCTTTTCCCATGTCACAGTTTCTTGGAAAAGTAGAAAAATATGGAAGAAGAAATGTACAACATTCCAGTCTTCTCACACTTGAAATGCCTTTTTTTTTCTTTTTTTTAACTAACTCCTCTATAAGGTGGAGAAAAAGATCTGTTTTCTGATTATTCATGACTAATTGACTGTCTCCAAGGAGGAGACAGGAGCTATACTGAGCAGGGTGGATACCAAGAAGTCAAGGCTTCCTCTCTAGTTGGCTGGTTTTCTCTGTGTGAAGTATTGTATCAGATGTCCCAAAAGAAACTAAGTTGAAGGGTAAGCTTAATAAGATTCTGTCAAGTGGTGTGGTAGTTGACGTTCTCTTCAAAATGCTTGAGCAGTGAGGGCAGAGAGAAGCTTTCAATGCCAGTTAAACAAGAATGGGGAGACTGTGTGAAGAGAATATGAAGGTGTGTGGAAATACATGGTCTGTCTGGTAATCTTGCAAGTTTCCTCCAGGTTTCTTCAAGAGAACAGATGAGGTAGTTTGGCTGACACTGCAAAGTTCATATGACTTGTTCTGATCTGTGGAAAAATTTTAGTATAGATTTTCTGATAGAGATGTGTAATCAGTTTATCTTATTGGTATCTACCACAAAGGTGACTGGGCTGGCATTTAGAAATTTTAAATTCAGGAAAATTTAAATTTTCCACCAAAAAAAAAAGTCACTTTAGCATTTCAAATAATCTCTGCATTGTTTTGGGTGATTATTTGATTAATATTTTGAAAATAAAACAAACTTTCATCAAAAGATTTGTCTCCTTTCTACCTATCAACAGTTCTAGTATTGAAAATATTGTAATCTTGTCTTGCAAGAAGAGCAGACGCTTAAAATTTCAGACAAAAGTAAAACTGTGGAAACACAGAACTGTATTTTTTTTTTTTAATTTCTTTTCCCAGCAAACAGCTTTTCTGTCTTCTTTTTATTGTATCTTATATGTTAGACTATGCTTTTTCAATAGTTTAAGTGAAAGATATACTAACATAGAATGGGTCCCATTGTGGCCTTTTAAAATCAGTTTATATACGAGTGTCCTATTTAAAACCAAGTAGATTGTATTTGTAGTTTGATTTTTTTCATATGTCTGGAAGTAATTTTATTAGAGCCTTGAAATAATCCATACATGATAGAATTAAATTGTTATAGATGGGTCAGGTGCTTGCTTCTAAATGAAGTTATGAGATGATGGCCAAGTCATATCTAGCTGATGTTCTGAAGATAAAGGTGAAATGTTTAGTTACTGAGCTTTCAGATATGAAGAGGTCATATGGATCAAAAGATGGAAACTCATAACGTTCTTCAAAGCTGAATCAGACTCAAATCCTAGTTTGAGAGTAGAGCAGGTAGTTTGAGCTCCTTGGCCGTATCATTGCTCTTCCTGGAGAAGAATGACTCCCCAGGAGAAAACAGTGGCAGTTTGTGCAGTTGTTGTGGTGGTTGACCTTGACAGGACACCAGGTGCCCACCAAGTTGCTCTATCACTCCTCTCCTTAGCAGGACAGGGAGGTGGGAAAATAAGATTGAAGAAAACTTGTCAGTCAAGAGAAAGCCAGTATAATAAAGTAGAGCAAAGGCTGCATGCAAAAGTAAAGGAAAGCAAAAGATATAAACTTTACTTTTCATTAGCAGAATATATCCAGCCACTTCCCAGGAAGCAGGGCTTCAGTATATGTAGCAATTGCTCCAGAAGACAAACACTGTAGCCACAAATGGCCGCCTCCCCCACACCCACCCCCCACCGCCGCCCTCCCCCCCGCCGACATCTCCTCCTCCCACCGCTCCTCTCCGCCCCTCCCGACCCGGCATTCATCTCTCGCCCCGCGCTCGTTTCAACTGTCGC